>CAUYPK010101902.1:0-58647 GCA_963574355.1 Loris lydekkerianus | reverse complement strand
GTTAGAGTTTCTCTTATAAATTGAGGCACATTCTGGTTGGGTGCATAGATATTAATAATTGAAATCTCATCATAATGAGTATTACCCTTAACAAATATGAAGTGACCATTCTTGTCCTTCATTACTTTTGTTGGTTTAAAGCCTATCGTATATGAAAATAGAATTGCAACACCTGCCTTTTTCTGATATCATTTGCCTGAAATATGGACGACCATCTTTTCACCCTGAGTGTATATTTATCTTTTAAGGTAAGATGTGATTTTTATATGTAGCAAATATCTGGCCTGAGTTTTTGTATCCAGTCAGTTAACCTGTGCCTCTTTAGAGGACAGTTTAAGCCTTTCACTTTAATGAAGAATATTGATAAGTGTGGTAAAATTTTGGGTATCAAGTTTTTCTAAAGTCCAGTGGACATTTTTAATCCTTTAGCCACTGTGGAAGTTGGAGTTTGATCAAAAGTTTCTGAGTGAGTTTACTTTTGTGGTAGAGGATTGGGCTGGTCATTATGGAGGATAAGTCTGAGAATATCCTGAAGAGTTGGTTTGGTTATGGCAAATTTCTTCAACATATGAATGTCATTAAAGTATTTAATTTCTCCATCATAATTGAAACTCAAGTTTAGCTGGATACAGTATCTGGGGTTGAAAGTTATTTTGCTTTAGGAGATTAAAAGTCTATGACCAGTCTTTTCTGGTTTGAAAAGTTTCAGCAGAGAGATCTGCAGTTATTCTAATATTCTTCCCTTTGTAGGTAATGGATTTCTTACATCTGGCTGCTTTCAGAATTTTCTCCTTCATATTAACTTTAGTGACATTAATTATGATATGCCCGGGGGATGTCTTATTTGGATTGAGTTGTTCTGGGGTTCTGAAACTGTCTGCTATCTGAATTTCAGAATCTCTTGGTATGTCTGGAAAATTCTCCTTCATAATTTCATGGAGAAGGGCCTCTATGCCTTGCGAGGCCACTTCATTACTTTCAGGGATTCCAATGAGGTGGATATTAGCCTTCTTCCAATTATCCCAGAGCTCCCTGAGAGAATGATCCACTTTTGCTCTCCATTTCTCTTCCTCTTTGAGAGTTTGGGAGCGCTCAAAGGCTTTACCTTCAATGTCAGAAATCCTTTCTTTTGCTTTGTCCACTTTGTTACTGAGGGATTCTACTGTGTTTTTTTTTAGATCTTTGAGGGCTGTAAATTCTTGCTTCAGTGCATCAAAATCTTTGGTGGTTTTGTCTTTAAGTTCTTTAAATTCTTGAGACAACTTTTGAATTTCTCCTCGAATTTCTAATTCCAACTTTTGAATTGCTCCTTGAATTTCTAATTCTAAATTTTCCTCCATTCTGTTAATCTTGTTTGCAATCCAAATTTTGAATTTGATTTCTGACATCTCGGCCAGCTGTTTATGAATGGGATCTTCAGTTACATCTGCCATATCTTTTCTTGGGGGAGTTGATCCATTCTGGTTATTCATGTTACCAGAGTTTTTCCGCTGATTCCGCCCCATGATTGTTTTACACCATTTGATTTTTCCCCTGGAGCTTTGTCGAGGACCCGTACAGTGCTATGGGCTGAGAAATTGGGGACCTGTTTGGTGTGGTGGGGTTCAGTGGTTCTGTCTTTTTTTCAGCTGGTCTCTGTTCGCCCCTAGTGAAACAGTTATTCTGGGTTGAAGTCTCAGCTGTGGAGAAATACCAGCAATTAAGTCACCCTGCCTCCCACAGGCAACAACTGGAAAAAGAAAATCAAACCTTCCTACAACCACACACCCAGGGCACCACCTCAATAGTCCTCGGGCAATTGGCCAGTTCAAAAGGTCCAAATCAGGTGTCTCAGTCAGCACCTGTCTCAGGTGGGAGAGTTTAAAAGGTCTCTGGCAACTGGATGGCAGGGATATGGTGACTACTCAGATATGGTTTGCTCCGGTGCTCCGTGGAGTGAGGTGGACCCACCCAGAAAATACATCATTCTGGGAAGGTTGATGCCTCCTTCCTCACCTTGCACCTCTGTCATACCCAGTCACTGATAGCCATGCAGGGCTGTGATCCAGTTGCCTGTAATGAACAAATATTCTAGGGGTTTGCACCTGCCTGAATCACAAGGAAATCGATTTCCGCTCAGCCAGGCCTCTGTGCTCTGCCTCTATCTAGCAGGGGGAGGTGAGGCCTGACAACCTTGGGCTCTTGATGGAGGCTAGGGGGTGTTCACTCAGTTCCAGCCTCACTCCTGATTGATGTTACTGACAGAACAGAATAGAACAACTTTGCTGTAATTTGTTTCTGTCCCTGCTAAATTCCCCTGCAGAGGAGAAGCTGTTTTGAGTTCCCGGAGACTGCGCTTCAGGCCTTGTCTGTGCTCCTGCAGGTTTGTATTCAGTTACCTGTCAGTTCTAGCCTCCTGTCTTCCTTCGTCTATAGCCTGATGATCCCCTGAGGGCTGGGTGCATCCTCGGCTCAGTAAAGCGGTCCTCTGGGTCAGTCCTGCCCTGGGAACTTCCTGGCTCTGCATGTGCATTTCTAGTTCAAGCGCTCCACCCAGGCTGGTACTGCCTCAGGCAAACCCTTTACTCACGGGGCCTGTGCTTCCATCCCAGATCTGTTCCATGGTGGTTGCCACCTGAGTAGATGCCTGGCCTCCTCTGTTTTCCCAGGGACACAGGGTGTCTGGCTTCAGAATATCCCTGAGCCCTATTGTTACCAAAAGATGGCTGCTGCTCTGTGCCTCAGGGCACCGCCGCTCCAGTGTGGTTCCCTTTCAGCCGACTGTCCTCTCCTCACTCCCATGCCACAGAGTCAGCACTGACCAGCTGCAGTTTAGGCCCTGTCCATACCCCTTGTGAAATTACTTAAGAATCTGGACTCCTGAGGGATAAGCCTCTAGACCTCAGAGTAAGAGTGGAGGGGAGTGCTGGGAGCTCAGAGTTGCAGGTAGAGAATATATACAGCTTTATACAGTTTTATGCCTGGCAGGAGAACCCCGTGGTACCCTAGTAGGGGAGGTAGGTCCAGTTTTTAGAGGGTCTCTCCCATGGAGTGTAGTGGGAGGACCTTTGCACTCTACTCGTTTGTTGGGCACTCCAAGCCATTCTCATGGGGGAGGGGACTCCCGTCGGCTTGGGATGGATTTTGTACCTTTTGCTTGTATCCTTGGGGTCACAGCTCACCTCAGCGGGGTTGATGTGCGTTCTTCAACCTTCTCTCTTGGTGCAGCTCTAATCCACCAGGTTACGTGCTAAATTTCTGTCCTTTAATTCTACTTCTGGATGGGAGGCTCTGTGGAAAGCTGGCTTCAGTCTGCCATCTTGTCTCCGCCCCCGTAAATGCTGATTTTTACAAAGAGATGCTCTATTCCAACAACTCAATAGGAAAAACTCAAATAATACAATTAAAAATGGACTAAAGAAATGAATAGATATTTCTCAATAGAAGATATACAACAGGAATATAAAAAAATGCTCAAAACCAGTAGTTATCAGGGAACTGCAAATCAAAACTACCATGAGATATCATCTCACCTCAATTAAAATGGCTTTTATCAAAAAGACCAGGATATAATGAATGCTGGCGAGGATGTGGAGAAAAGGAAACCGTCATACACTGTTGTTGGAAGTGTAAATTAATGCTACCACTATCGAGACCAGTATGGAGGTTCCTCAAGAACTGAAAATAGAATTACCACATTGACCCAGCAATCCCACTGCTGGTTATATATCCAAAGGAGGGGAAATCAATATATCTAAGAAATACCTGTACACTCATGTTCATTTTCGCACCATTCACAATAGCCTAGACATGGAATCAACGTAAATGTTATCAACGAATTAATGGATAAGAAAATGGTGGTACTTATACACAATGGATATTAGATAGCCACAAAAAGAATGAAATCCTGCTGTTTGCAAAAAAATAGATGGAACTGAAAGAACATTATTTTAAGAAGTGAAATAAGTGAAGCACAGAAAGACAAACCTTGCATGTTCTCACTAATATGTTGGAGTGAAATTTTAAAGAGATGTAGACATCATGGAGACAGGGAGGAGAATGCTGGCTTCTAGAGGCTGAGAAAGATAATGGGGAGGAGGGACAAAGTGGGGATGTTTAATGGGTGCAAAAATGTAGTTAAATAGAATGAACAATGTTCGATAGCATAACAACCTGACTGTAATCAAGAATAAGCATATACTTTAAAATAAAGGGGGACAGATACCTCAATTATCCTGATTTGATTAATTTACATTGTATGGCTGTATCAAAACATCTCATGTACTCTATAAAGATATATAACTATTATGTGTCTTTAATAATTTAAAATAAAAAATTGAAAAAAAATAGAAAAACACTTGAGGTTAGAAGCTTAAGAGCACTGTGAGTAACAGTGAGACCCCATCTCTACACACACACAAATACAAATAGAAAAATTAGCCAGATGTGGTGGCACACTCCTGTTGTCCCACCTATTTGGGAGGCTGTGGCAGGAGGATGGCTTCAGCTCGGGAGTGTGAGGTTGCAGTAAGCTACGATAATGCAACTACATGCCAGGTGGGGTGACAGGGTAAGACTCTATTTCCAGAAAAAATAAAAAAGGAAAAGAAAAAAAAAAGACTTGCTGTATACTAACCTGACAGATGATAAAATTAACTTTTCTGGATGAATATAATTTTATAATGCTAACTCAGGATAACATTTTATTTTTAAATAATTTAACAGAGCTCATGCCAAATCAAGAAATGGCAATAGATTAATTGAGCTTTGTTATGGTCAGATTTCTACATTTAGCAGACTAATGTAATTCTAAATACAAAGTATTTAAATCTAAATAATGAAGGGAAAACCTAAAAGTCTTATCTTTGATCTAAAACTTAAAAGTGAACATGGGAATGGGCATTTTAACTGAAATATGAAAGCATCAGTATGGGCATTGTGATTGAAATATGAAAGCATTACATTTATTTTGAATATTTTCACCAATGCTTTAATAACAGCTTAAAAATGATGATCTATCAGGGGTCCTCAAACTGCGGCCCGTGGGCCACATGAAGCAGTGTGAATTGTATTTGTTCCCTTTTTTTTTTTTTTTTAGTTCAAAATAAGATATGTGCAGTGTGCATAGAAATTTGTTCATAGTTTTTTTTTTTTTTTAACTATAGTCTGGCCCTCCAATGGTCTGATGGACAGTGATTTGATCCCCTGTTTAAAAAGTTTGAGGATGCCTGATCTAAATTATCAGAGACCTTTAAGAACATTAGCAATATTAAATGGTGTTCACCCTATAATTCTAGCATTCTGGAATGTTTCTGTGGTTTCATAGTAAACATCAGCAATGCAGCACACTCCACCTAGATTTTTAATATCTAGGTCACATGAACTACTTTGAATACTGTGAATAGTGAAAAAAAAAGGAGAAAAAATTTTGTATAGCCATTCTAAAATCATAACAATATTCAAATTATGAAAAAACAGCATACTATGATTTTTAAAATACTAATTTTTACATATAATAGAAGATGCCCTAAAAATGAACTTCTCATCTATTATGCAAATTGAAAAACACATTTCAGGAGTGTTATTTACTTACTAAAAGGTTTTTTGTTTTTACTGCTCTCGCATGTGTATTTGCATACTGAATGGTAAGGAGCAGATAAGAAGAACATATACTAAAAACAAATGTATTGTTAATTAAAAAATATGCAATTTAGGGGGAAATTCTATAATAGCAATCAGAAACTATAGCTTTCACTTAAAGACAAATAAACATGATAATTTTTGAAATTACAATCTTTTTATTGACATGAAAGAGACATAGAGGGTTTACAACGTATTTTAATTACAAAAAATGCATGCTGCTTTTACAATTTCTTTTTGCCATATTTATATAGTTCTAGATATATAGAGACCGGGAGACCGGAATGGTCTTTAGTCTAATTTTGTTATTTTCCTTGAAATCTACTGACTTTTTTAGGTTATGGATTTAAAATTTCTCCTTACCCTTTCTCTAAGTCAGTGACTCTCAATCTTCCTAATGCTGCAGCCCTTTAATACAGTTCTTGTAGATTGCGACCCACAGGTTGAGAACCCCTGCTCTTAAGTCTTTATGTGAAGGATAGGAAAGAAATGTGTTTTTCAGCAGAATTACAGTCTGTAATAATCTATAATAAAACTGCTATCATGTATAGTACTTATATAGCTCTTTTTAAGGGAGGTAGAAACTAAAACAACTTGTCTAAGTGCATTTTTCTTAATCTATTTGAAATGAAATAAATAAAAGGTAATCACACACATGTCAGTTCAACAATTACTATAGGTAACACTGAAAAGTCACATTTAAATGACTAGGATTTATAGAGACAGTACTTTGAGAAAGAGATTATTCATATTATCAAAATATCTGTACAACTGGATATAATCAATTTATGTTTTCTTTAATGGCACTAAAACTTTCAAATATGTTTTAATCATGTATACAAAGGAGATGCTGAAGACTCCAAAGTCTTTTTTAAAGGTTGAAAAAGCAGGAAAAATAGTTTCTTCACGTAACATTGCATTAGTTGGCAATGGCCTCCTTTTAAAGCACTAAAATTTTCATATAAATAGGTTATATTGCTTAGAGAATTTGCTGTAGTTATGGAGATATTCAGAAGTGCTTTAAAGATGGGTATATTATACAAAGAAAGAAGAGAAAAAATGAACATTATATATTTTATCTCATTTTAGTCATCACTGCTGCCCTATGAGATAGTATTTTGATCCTCATTGCCATTAACTAATTGTAAATAAAAGACTATAAATTTCTAAAAAACTCAAGGTTGGTTTAAGGCTAATTTACTGCTATTCAATGCAAAGTAACTTTTATATTCAAGGATAAGACATGGGCTGGAATCATGTAATAGCTGGAAATCACTGGTAGAGCAGGTAGGAATTACATTATTTCTGAAGAAAGTCTCTTAGGTTTTGGCCTAAGAAATAATTACATTTTGATTTGATATGAGAAAATACTGTATTTAACTTGTTCCTAGGTGACTGCATTCCTTTAAGTATTAATCCACTTGTTTTTATCTAAGAATATACTAATCATTTCATTATTTTAATAAATAGCTCTAATGAGGTGTTCTAAGCATCATATAATTATATACATGGAAACCTAGTCAGTTACTTTATGCTGCTATAATTAAAACTCTAGAGTGATCTTTGCAAAGTACCATTTGACCTGGTCATTTTTCTGCTTACAAACTCTCAATAATTTTAATTAAGTTGGCAGGTAGACCACATGTTTTTACTTTTGAAAAGACCTATTAGAAATAGTAGGTAGTACTACTAGTGATAGTACAGAAATAAGGAATAAATTAGAATAGACAGAGGATAGGTCATCAACAAATGAGACATTTCAATATATTAATGTGAGCAGGAAAGTAGGAAAGAACTGCTGAAATAGACACAGGAAGCCTCCGTCTGTAGAACCACAGAGAGGTTCAGGGACTCAAGAGATGCTTGGGAAGAGGGCAGCAGCGAGAGGTGGGGTCAAAAAGGGGGGAGATTAAGTGTATGTTTTTGTAAGCAACAACATCTCCACCTATTGGAATGAGGTATTTATTTCCCAAGCAAAAATTAAAGGGTTCCTCTTGGAAGAAATCAATCCTTAAGCAAAGAATAGCTTTGGTATCTTGTTGGTACTGGCTGTGGGCACCCTGTTCCTGAATGAATAAAAACAGCCAGGACACAGATTGAAGGTACATGCCTGCATGAGGTGGGCTTTCCAACATTCCAGGGATAACCCTGAGCAACCTCTGTCGTGGCCTTTTATTGAAGCAAAATACAATAGGTGTGGGGGGCCCACGTACTAGGATCACTTACTTAATGATCGCTATGTGCTCTTTCCCCACACGGTCGACTCCCACCCAGTTGGTAAGGAGTGGTGATCTTATCTCATAAACATATGCAGTTGCTTGAGGGCTTATCTCCAGGCAGTAAAACATCTCCAGGCTAGTTAGGAGTCTGTCTTGCTCCCAGCGCCTCCCTCAGGAACCAGTGGCCACTTCTGTAAGCCTGGTGCTCGGTCTCCTACACTGTGTAGCCTGGTGGGTACTCTCTATGTCTCTTATGGCTAGTTCCTTGGCCCAAGCACTCTAAAGCTGAATGGGAAAGGCTGACTTTGTATATTATAAACTTTCCATTCAGTTGTTTATTACCTCACTGATAAAAAGGAACCTGTAACCAAGGATTGCCTGATAGTTCAAGAAAGCCAGCAGAAAAAGAAGGTGAACTGGGAGAAATGTTTTATTTAGGAGAAAAAAGTGAACTTTAAAGAGTGTACCCATAATAATTTTTAAAAAGGACTCTAGCTAGTATCTCTAGGAACAGTGAGAAAATATCATATGCATGAAATAATGATGATGGACCCTGGCACAGTGGCTCATGCCTGTAATCCCAGCAGTCGGGGAGGCCTAGGCTCCCGAGAGTTTGAGAGAAGCCTAAACAATAGAGAGACCATTTCTACTAAAGACAGAAAAAATTAGCCAAGTGTGGTAGTACATGCTTGTACTGGGGAAGCTGAGGAGGGAGTTTGAGGTTGCAGTGAGCTACAATGGTGCCAATGCACTCTAGTTGGGGCAAAAGAGTAAGACTTTGTCTCAAAAAACATGATCATTGTAATAGTAATGATAATGGCAAACACATATAAGGCCTACTATATTCCAGTTATGTCTTACATTTATAACTTATTTAATCCTCAGAATTCAGAGATAGGCATCTATCATTATCTCTATTTCAGAGGAGAACACAAACAGTATTTTAAACTCTCAAAGTCACAGAGATGTGGGCAACAGGAATTCAAAGTCAGTCTGGCTCCAGAAACTATACTCTTAAACTCTACCCTCTTCTGCTTAAAATAAACAAACATACAACAAACAGAAACCATAGAGGATATTAAATACCATATCTACTCGAGTATAAGCCGACCTGAGTATAAGCCAACCCCCTTAATTTTATCCTAAAAACTGGGAAAACTTAGTGACTTGAGTATAAGCTGAGGTGGAAAATGCAGCAGCCACTGGTAAATTTAAGACAGTAAAGCATTGTAAATAAATGGTTAAAAATCCTGAATCATTATACTCCAAAACCCGATTATAAGGATTCAGGATTTATAAACATTTATTTACAAGACTTTACTGCCTTAAATGGGGTTTTCACTTAATTAAATGTGCCATTAAATATTGTGGGTTAAATAGTTCAGTGGAATACAGTTCAGCTGCGACTTGTGGACTGAGCTGAAGCACCGCCCCCTCAAGCAGACGGCAGAAGAGGACTGGAGACTACGTGCATTTGATTAGGTGCGTGCGCACCGAATCAAATAACCTGTGTGACCCGAGTATATACGGTAGATGCATTTTATAGTTCATATTATTTAAAACTGTAGTTTAATATGTACAGTCCTTTAAATGCCATCCTTTCATTGAAATGTTTTTTCTTGTTGCCTGCACTACTCAGACCTATAAAAATTTTCTGCTGTCATTTTTTCATTTTAGTGATAAAAATGCATCTTTACTCTAATAAGAACTAGAAATAAAACTTTATCCTAGTAAGCAAGAACTTATAAAATTGGGGGAAAATACAGCACAATAGTAAGGCATTTGTTCCTTATCTATTGAAGAAATGATTTCATTATCTTACATGGGAAGAAATCAGGAATCGAAAGGAAAAACCCAGATATCTAAATATATTTTTAGTTGGAATTTTTAGAATCACAAACAACACTTACACACAAACTAGAAATTTTAGCTGTTTGAACCACAGAAGCTATCAATAGCATGGGAAAACCAAGGTCTGATGTAGGGTCATCATAGTTCAAATCCCAGTTTAGATTTGTGATAATGGTTTGGCTGTTTGGCCCCTCCAAATCTCATGTTAAAACGTGGTCCCTAGGCCAGGTGCAGCAGCTCATGCTTGTATCTGTGAGGTTGGGGCAGGTGGATCTCTTGAGCTCAGGAGTTTGAGACCAGCCTGAGCAAGAGTCAGACTCCCTCTCTACTAAAAATAGGAAAACTAGCCGGGCATTGTGGCAGGCGCCTGTGGCCCCAGCTACTTGGGAGGCTGAGGCAAGAGAATTCTTATGCCCAAAGAGTTTGAGGTTGTTGTTAGCTGTGACACCACTGCAACTCTACCCAGGGCAATAGAGTGAGCCATTGTCTCAAAAGAAACAAAAAAACAAACCCAAATAAAAAAACAAAAAAACTTGGTCACTAGTACTGGAATTGGGAGGTATTTGGGTCGTGGGGGAAGATCCCTCCTGAGTGACTTGCTGTTCTCTCATGATAATGAGTGAGTTCTTACTTTATTAGTTCACACAAGAGCTGACTGTCAGGAGGCACCTGTGGCTCAAAGGGGTAGGGCGCTGGCCCCATATGCTGGAGGTAGCAGGTTCAAACCCAGCCCTGGCCAAAAACAAACAAAAAAAAACAAAAAGAGCTGACTGTTTAAAAGAGAGCCCAGAACCACCATCTCCTGCATCCCTCTCACCATGTGACACACCGGCTCCTTTTTTGCTTTCTGCATTGATTGTAAGCTCCCAGAACTCCTCATGAGAAGCAGATGACGGCACCATATTTCTCATACAGTCTGCAGTACTGTGATACAAACAAGCCTCTTTGCATTATAAATTACCCAGTGTCAAGTTCGTATTTCCTTTCTAACAATGCAAAACAAACAAACCCAATTTGTTAACTTCAATCAGTTACTTATCTTCTCTACATCTCAGTTTTCTCACTCTTTCAGTGTAGATAATATTGACTACCTAGAATCAGAGCTGTCAGGATTTTAGTTAATTTATGTAAAAGGTCTTTTAAAGAGTAAGCACTAACTAAAACTAACTTTTAGCACTAACTAAAAGTTATTATTACTACTCAATCATTCCCTTTCATCACTGGTGATAATTTCAAATGGATTATAACTGATGTAATCTTGCCAACAGGCATTCTTCAAATACCAATATAAAGGCAAATTGACAAAACAAACCACCCTGCAGTTTTCATGTAAAAGGAAAGGAAGGGGAAACAAACCATCATAATACAAAACAACTCAGCATAATACAAAACATGCCCAGAGAGGAAACCACACACCCCATGTCCCTTCAAATAATCTACTCTGGTTGAATATCAACAGCTTATCTAAAAAGCAAAATATTCCACTTCCTATCCAGTTCCTTAAGAGTTTAAGAAAGATGGCTTGGCACAGTGGTTAATGCCTAAGCACTCTGGGAGGCCAAGGTGGGTGGACTGCTTGAGTTTGAGACCAAAGAGTCAGAGTGAGACCTTCATCTCTAAAAAGAAACTAGCTGGGCATTTTGGAGAGCGCCTATAGTCCCAGCTACTCAGGAGATTGCAGCAAGAGGATCACTTGAGTCTAAGAGTTTGAGGTTGCTGTGAGCCACGATGCTACAGTACTCTACACTCTAAAAAAAAAAAAAAGTTCAAGAGAGAAAAACTTACAAATAAGTTCAAAAACTAAATGGATTCTGTGTCTAGAAAAATGAAGTAAATGTATCAGGTATCATAGTAGAGTGACCAACAGTCTGATTTGCCCAAACTGAAAATCGCATATCTTGATAATCTTGATAACTCTCAATCTTGGGCAAAGCAAGGGTTGATCACCCTAACTCTTAGGGCATAGGGTACGTTCCATGGTCATAGAATAGCAGCACTTGAAGTGACCAGAGAAGCCACATAGTCCAACTTCATCTTACAGATGGAAAGTCAGATCTCAGGTATGGGCTAATGACATCCTCATAGGTGCAGAGCTAACCCCAAGTGTTTCAGTGACAAGTGGACCCTACTATTCTAATTCAAGATTTGAAAATGTCATATAGGAGGAAGAATTCTGCAGTGGTGGAAGATCTGGCCCTGATGACAGCCCTCCTGGGCTTCTATCCTGTGACTTTGGGCAAGCTATCTGACCTTGAAGGCCCAGTGTTCTTAACTAAACATTGGAAATGTTAGCATTGAACGAGATGGTGAAAATAGGCTTAGTGCCTACCTAACACATAAAAAACGCAAAATAAATATTTGTTATTGATACAGGGTTCTCTCATTCAAAGATGGACAGGGGATCCTAGTTTTCCTAGGTTTGGACAAGTTTATGAATGGAACACCCTGACCTTTTGCCCCAAGCTAGAGGGACTGCATTCATTCCTTTGTCAACAATACTCATTAACGATGAAAACATGTTTCTATTTGCCAGGTCTTGCCCAAGTATAATTCTCAAGACCTAATACCCCTAGATAAAAGAGCCTACGTAGAGACTCCCCAGTTAGTTCTTTTCCGTCGCCAGAAGCTCTGATGCCTTTTACTTCTCCGTATTCCTTTCTCATTTCTTTCTTTCTCTCTCTCTTTTTTTTTAGAGACAGAGTCTCATCTTGTCGCCCTCGGTAGAGTGCCGTGGTGTCACAGCTCACAGCAACCTCCAGGTATTGGGTTTAGGCGATTCTCTTGCCTCAGCCTCCCAAGTAGCTGGGACTACAGGCGCTCACTACAATGCCTGGCTATTTTTTTGTTGCAATTTGGCCAGGGCCGGGTTTGAACCTGCCACCCTTGGTATATGGAGCCAGCGCCCTACTCACTGAGCCACAGGAGATGCCCCTCCTTTCTAATTTCTAATAAAAATCCTGTCTTGCCACTGACCTGTGGTCTGTGGGTTCATTCCTCTAATCCCCAAGGCCAAGGACCTACTGAAGAGCTTAATTCCAGTATCATTATTATCTGCAGTTTTTGCTTATTTCTCCTCCTCTATCTGTTATTAATATAATCCTCCTTCTTATTAATATTATTACTTGCTACTTAGAACAAGAAGGCACAACCTAGAATAACAAGACCCTTTCTTGGATTTTCACTAAAATCATGTGGACTTAAGAACATCAAAAAAACAGTGCTTCACACTTGGAATTATTGTTCAGATAAGTCATTGTGAACGTGTGTCATTCTGATCTGAACAATTTACAGACCATTTTGTAAAAAGAGACCTTTTAGACTGTGACAAATCCATGCAAATTGCTTTAGTAAGTCAGCCTGACAGCACTCCACTGGGTTCTTCTAAAAGGCTCCTTTCAAAATGCTGTTTCTCTACCACCGTCCTCTAGGTCTTGAGCCATTTTCTATAGAACCAAAGCTATTAAGGGTACTTGTCAAAGGATAACAATCCCAAAGTAAAGATTAAATATATTTGAAATGATTCTGTATACAAATGGTACAACAGGGCTTGCAGAATAAAATTCTGATTGACAGATAGGGCTTTCTGAATATATCTAGTTTTCTGAAGATTAGGACTACTTGGGAAAACAAAAAAATAAATAAATAAATAAAAAATTTGTATTTCTTCCATTCCTCTTTTATAGTTTAATATCATGATTTGTTAAAAATGTAAGTCATCTCCACATCCAGGATGATATAAAATGACAAGTTAAACTGAATTTTAGGAAACTAAGACAGATGCTTTTGAAGAGCACAGCACCCTTTCCTTGGATGGGCATCAAATGGAGATGTGTGTGCATTTTACCTTTACTCTTATGGACACATTCAGGATTGTTTCACAATCTCTTTGTTTGACTTATACCCTAAATTCTTCCATATCAGCCTTTTTTAAGGTCCTTCGTGAAATAGCCTCCAAAAATAAAAAAATTCACAATTCTGGGAGAAAATATCTGTAATTACAGCACAGATAGGCCAGACTGAGAAATAATTTATGTCTAAACAGGCAATTTTTAAGGGGAAAAACACAATCTTCAGAACTTCATAATTTTAGAAACAACATTTCAGAACAAAACATATACATTAATCCAATGAAACTTAATTTTCATGGATTTAATTTTCATAAACATGAAAAGTATTGTATATACATGGTAGCCATAAAGTTCGTGTGCAATTTTAAATAGCTGTTTGTTTTAAATTGCACACAAACTTTACCACCACCCTGTATTTATAGATTTATAGAGATTTAAAGATATCTCTTTAGGCATTAAAGAACAAGCAATATAATTTCATCCATAGTATTTTCTATTGTCAGAGCAGAATCACTTGTCATTCTCTTCACTTGTGGGTCATATGTCAGGCCAGCTCATTACAAAGATGTCCTTATTACACGAACACTAAGAGACAACAAGGAAGGGGGAAATGGCAGATTGAGTGCTCATTAGTTTGCCATGTAATTGAGGTAAATGTTGAGTTCACTTCCTGTTCCTCCTTCATGTTCCTGGGTCTCCATATATGCACATGCTGGTGTATGACTGTGTAGCTGGGGAGGGGGGTGTGCACACACACGTGCTCAGTTAAGGGCTAGGGAGGGAACCAGTGACCTAAGGAGCAAATTAAATTGTTTTCAGATGAGTAAGATCACTCTTTCTTTTACTTTTTATATCACAACTTCATCCCATGTCTTATAAGAGTGATGATATAAACCAATGATGTAGAAAACAAAGTCGAGGCATGAATGTTTCTTTTTTTATAAGGTCAAATTTCTTTAAGAATTTAAATCGTTTGTATATTTTGAGCTGTCAATTGTAGAACATTTGGTGGAATACTATGAAGATTTGACATCAACTAGAACAAGTTTATATCTCCTGGCTTTCAAACAACTTCACAGAAATGTTCTTTTTTAAGGTTGAATTTTTTATCATTACATTTACAAGTATGATATTGACAAAGGGATTAAAATTGTATGTCATACCCATACATACTCACATACCACGCACATATGCCATACAGAGGGGAAGCCTACAGTATAACAAAAATGGTATTGGCTTTGCAATAAATCAGATCTGGGAGTTTGGGAAACTCACCTAAACCGTTTGTTTCTGTTTACTGTCCTGAAAACAGAAGGCAACACCACATGATTTGGGGGTTTATTGTGTGAATTACATGAAGGGACGTGATTGCACATGACCTTTAGCACATCTAGGATACTGCACTTGCTGTTTTCCCTGGCCACACTAAAGCTCGTTGGTCTCCTTGACCGCATCTTCCTCTTTCTTGCCTGAACAGCTTTGTTCATGCTGTTCCCTCTGGCTAGAACACTCTCATCCCCTTCCCTTTGCACAACTTGTACTCTACTTTTAGGACCAAGCTTGAATCCTAATCTTTTGTGACACCTTTGCTGACATTCCTAGACTAGACTGTGTAGTTCATTTATGCCCTCATGAAGCTCCCTAACTTCTGCTATCACTTCCTTATCATCCTGCAGTAGAGGTGTTTAGTTTTTTGACAGATGCCAGGCTCCTTAAAATAAGAATTTATATTCTTCAATGCTGTAGCTTGGCTTCCAGCAATGATCGTTTAAAATAGTGCTGATGAGTGTTCCATGAAATAGGCACTTTCACATTTTGCGTACAAAAGAGAGGTACTTTGTATAAAAGTAACCCAACTTATTGGGTACCCATTCTGCACAAAACATTGCACTAAGTGCTTTTGTGCTTTATCTCATTTAATTAACCTGACACTCCCCGGAGTAGGTACTACTGGTATCCATATCATACAGTTCAAGAAACAAAAACTCTGAGACTAAATGACTTGCACAGGGCCACCAAAGCTTCAGGTGGTGGAATCAGGAAACAAATGCAGGTCTGTCTGATGCTAACAATGACAATGCCCTACTGTGCAAGTTTTCTAGAGTGAAATTAAAATAGTCACACTTGAAGCTAGGCCTGGTGGTTCATTCCTGTAATCCTAGCATTCTGGGAGGCTGAGGAGGGTAGGCTGCTTGAACACAAGAGTTTAAGACCAGCCTGAGCAAGAGTAAAACACCATCTCTACTAAAAATAGAAGAACTAGCCCAGCATTGTGGCAGGTGCCTGTAGTCCCAGCTACCCAGGAGGCTGAGGCAAGAGGATTGCTGGAGCCCCAGAGTTTGAGGTTGCTGTGAGCTATGATGATGCCATGGCACTCTACCCATGGTAAGAGAATGAGACTCTGTCTCAAAAAAAAATTATTAATGCATTAATCAACGTTGTGGAACAAATGAGTATATGTCTGTGTATTATATATGTACATACATATATAATATTAGAAGCCATAAATATTCTTCTGTGCTTTAACTAATCCCCATTTTCCTTTTCTTTTTCTGTTAGGTATTTTCTAATAAACATGTATTAGGAATATTTTAAAACTATGCCTAGCTTTTATTTAAGATACTAGAAATCAAATTTCTTTATTACTTCATATGGTTGTTTCCCTCTCTTGCAATCAATTTATGTCAAGTTCACAGGGTGAATAGTGAAGACAGCATGACATGGACTGCGAGCTCACTGGAATGCTTGCTTCTCAAGAGCAGGGATTGTTTATTTACCTCTGTATCTCTAGCTCCTGGCTTGATGCCTTCCCCACTGTAGACAAAATGATCAACAATGCAGGAATGCGTTATTAAACAGATAATGAACTTGAGGTTACAGAATTTATAAAGGCTGCACAGAGACTGTAAACTTCAATCATTCAATGAAATTGGAAAATAAAATGGAGGATCTTTGTCAAGGTAATATCTAAAAGAAAAATATTCTTAAGGAAGTTGAAGTTTCTCATGTAGTTTCTCAAAGTAATTATAGACATGGACAAACCAGGTAAAACTGAACACGGAGTCGGAGTCAACAAATACTGAAGAACTTACTAAGTAGGAGACATTGTGATAGATCTCATTATTTTCTAAGGAAATGTTTTTTAAATTTTTATGAGAGTTATTTTTTAATAACTGAGATAAGATCAAGAGTAAATACAGACCGCAGAGTAATCTTATTAAAACTCTATATTCCTGTTTTCCTGCTAATAGGTCTCAGAGATTTGCATTAGATAACTTTTATGGCTTATTCTTCAAACTATTTTTCATAGTATGAAGTCTAACAAGTCTGAGAACTCATTCTATACAAAGGGCTACATACCTCATTGCTGATATCAGTACTGTCACCTTCAAAGTACCCCCATTGAGAAGCTATGCACCAAAACCAATGCTTAGTCCACCCTTCAAAGCAATTTTGCAACTCTCTTTCTGGAATGACTATCGGAGTTATCATTGTATGGCTTATGAAAAAACCAACAATAATAATGAATGCTACTCAGCAGATACCAACACACATTGACATGAACACAGCTGCGAAACACTGATATATCAGGGTTATTGAACCTTATAGAGTTGTTTGTCCAGTGCTGCCAAAGCAAGTGCAGGGTGGCAAGTTTGCAAACTTAAATGTAAAACTTGTGTACCTGTTTTCCCCATCTTCTCTCACTCTACACTAAACTCCCTATACTCAAAGTACACTAAAATTTTTATAATGTCCCAAAATATTACACATTTTTTAATGGCTCCATTCTCCAGACATAGTCCTCCTCTGTGTGTAGTGACCCTATATCCATCCTTCAGGACACAGATCAAATGATACCCAGGCTTCTGACTTCTTCAGGCAGAGCTGACTGATATAATCTCTGTTTTACGAGGGCTCCCACCTAGGAACCTATAGATCTGAGGCTGTGGTTTATGCTTCTATCCAAACCACAAACTCCTTAGATACAGTAATACTTTCTTACATGACTTTCGACCCTTTAAACATAGTCCTATACAGGTCTGATTTTTGCAGTGTGACATGTCTTTGTTTTTTCCTTCTCAACTGTTCAAGGAAAAGAATGATGGAAACAAAGATGTATTTGATTGCTGAACATCTTCTGTGTGCTAAATACTGTATTATATACAGTATTTAGATTCAATGCTGTATATATGATGTTCTTGCCCCTAAAGAACCTGTACTCAATGAGAAAAAACACAGCAAAGAAGTGGTCCAAGTAAAATAATTATAGCTCATGATGAGTGATCAGATGGAAGAAAGTAGGGTGCACCCTGGAGAATGTAGTGAGGAAACAATTTCAGAGAAGGGGCTGAGGCTGAGGGGAGGCAGAATGTGAGCTGACAGCCTAATGAGCAGGTATCCAGAACCATGTCATGCATAGGAAAGAGCCATTCAAATGTCCTGGGGTGGGGATGAGCTGGGTATGATCTGCAAAGAACAGAAGGTATGTAGAGTGGAATGAATAAGGGAACACTGACCCTAGATGAAGTAGGACAGAATAGCAGGGAGTAAACAGCAGAAGATCTTGTCTCCCAGAGTAAGGTGTCGCTTTATTCTAAATGCAGTGGAACCCAGGACAGAGTTTTAATCTAAGAATGTGATTGAATTTGGATGGTATTAAAGTTTGCCTTGTATACTGTGACTTACATTTTTAATTCTTAAAATTTCTGTGTGTGTATCCACACAAAACTTCCTAAATGATTTACTCATTACTTCATTCTCCTTTCCACTGGGGGGCTCCAGAGATTGCCCTAAGTATGTAGCCTAGTCTCCCAAGTACAACTTTGTGGCAGTGTCTGAGTTTCCTGACAGCTTTTTAAGATAGGAATACCAACAAGAGAGGCTTAGCAATTAAAATAAAAAATAATAAAGCACAATTAACTCTTGGAAATAGGCCTGCATTTTATAGCCTGCATAATACAATAATAAGAATCACTGTTTTTCTATGAAATCTGTGATATGCCAAGCCTTTATAAGGACAAATACATTTAAGACTAATGAGTAGTTTTATTTTAAGCAAACGTGACTGTACCAACAGAACAAAGATGTATAGAACAGATGTGAGAGGTGCTGGGCCATGACCTGGTAGCCGGCTTCTCATAATGGCCACATTTAACAGTTGCCAGAATCTGAGTGTTTATTTGCTCTGTGGTGCCGAGCACCGTGTTAAGACCATTATGATATATATTACCTCAGTTAATCCTCCAGTAATCAGAGCTGATAGGGATGACTTCTGTTCCCTGAACTGAAATTGAAAGACCGAGGCTCGGGGTCTTTAAGTGCCTTGGCCAACATCTCTGATATATTAATTCATGGAGGTGGCATTTGAGTGCAAGACTGCCTGACTCCAAAGCCCTCCATGTCGGCCAGAACACCAAATTAAAGACATTTCCATAGACTTAGGCTCTAGTCTCAGACCACTTTCGTGCAGTTTCAGTTTCCTCAGTGATAAAGTGAACATCATCTCCTCAGGAGAAAAAATAAATAATACAGGCCCAACAAATTCGTAGTGTATCTCCAATGCCATGAAGATAATCAAAGGGTTTTAGAAACATCAGGCTTTACAAGAAAACAATGTGTTTTTTTCCAGGTGGCTAAGTTTTGCCTTAAAACAAAACAAAAACACCCCCCAAAACAAAAAAACCTCTCTCCCCAAATGAATTCATAAAATACTCTATTTTGTTTTCTTAAACTTAGTTGCTTTTAGCTCCCTTCCCCAATGTCCCTGTTATATGTAGCAATGAATCCTCTGTCCAACTGGGTCTTCATGAAGAGCCGGCAACTTAAGGTGCCAGAAAGAGCAACTGCCTGGAGGTTAAGTTTCCACCCAGCTCTGCCATCAATTCACAGCACAGCTTTGAGCAAATACCACTTTCAGACCCCAAATGCAAAATATTGGGTTAGTGTGAGTTAAAGGTTATTCCAAGATTGAAAATAGTAGGGTAGAAGGTAGCCCATGACTGCGACGAGATGAGGAAAATGGCTAGATAACTATAAAGTTGTCCAGCAATATTTGTGTAATGAACACATTGTAGGGCTTTTGACCTTAAGGGACCCCAAACGCTCCAACAATTCAGCATATATTTAACATACTCCAGGCACCATTACAGGATCTGGTAACAAAAATAGGCGATCAAAACTAACATGGTTCCTGCGCTTTGTGGAACTTTTTACATCTAGATAGATCAATCAGTGGGTGTCTGAAGCAGATAGTCAGCCACAGACACATTTTGTTTGACCAACATAGTGTTTAACATTTTGAAAACTTTTCAATGTTTAAAAATAATGGGAGATTGAAGACAAAAACTCTTGTTTCCAGCTTCTCTTTAAAAATCTGAATATTTGGCAGCGCTGAGCTGGTATTTCCACATGGCAGGGAAATGTGGAGCTGAATAGAAGCTGTCCTCAGCCCACCCCCAAACTAGACCCATGCCCGCCCTCCATCCTCCCTGCCTGGCCCCTGCCCACAGCCAGGCACCCTCACCACAACCCTGTGACCTTTCCATGTAGGCTTAAGAGTGCAGGAGACTTGGCTGCAGGGGGAACAATAAGTTTATTTTGATTTGTTGATTATTACAAAGGAAAGTACAGGAGCTCCTAGGGAGGAAACACAGAAACTTCAGCGGTTTGCCTTCAGCCCTGCGTCCCTAGCCCAACCCCATCGAGCAGACGCTGAGGGTAACAATGCGGAAAACTGAGGGCTCGTGGAGACCCGAGCCTAGAAGGTTCTCTCCACTAGTTGTAACGCTACGCTGGGCAAGTATTTTCTGTGGGTGACTCACTTCCTCCAGCAGTAAAATTAAAAAGAAAACAAAAACAAACAGACAAATCTATTAGAACACGGTGATTAAACTGGCTTTCCTGCTGAGACCCGTAAAATTCTCCAACCTCAGTTGGGTCTCCCCCCCAGCCCCCGCGCCCATACCCCAGGGAAGCCTTAAAGGAAATCTTACCTCTCCCCGTCTAAGATCTGCAGGCTCCTCCCAGCACCTCCACACCCACCGCTTCGGCGACGCTACCCGGGTCTCTTCGGGAGGTCACTTCAGGGTAGCCCGACCCCGGGCCGGGAAGTTGGGGCGCGCCGCGCGTCCCGGCGGCTCTGGACCCGGCCACACGGGCTCGGAGCCGCGCCCGCAGCCCTCTCCCCGGCTCTCGTCCGGCCTCCGCCGGCCACCAACGGACCCCAGACGCCTGGCCGGCGACCTGCTCCCCGCCTCCTCTCCGGGTCCCGGAGCCGCCTCCCCGGGGAGCTGCGCGCTCGGGCGGCGCTCGGACCCCTCGGCAGCCGCAGGTGCCGCCCGCCCCAGCCTGCCCTGCCCTGCCCTGCCCGGCGCGCCCTGCCTTCCCCTGCTCCCCCTGCTCTTGGAGTTCTCTCGGCTCCTGCTACAAGGATGAAAGCATCATTCTGAGATGGGAGACGTGGAGGAAGAACCGGGACTAGGTGAGCAGTGGTCTAGTTTGTTTTTTAAACGAACCTGCAAATACTACGGGCACTGTTGGGAAGCTGGGATAGTAAAAGGGAAGAGATCTAGAACAAAGGCCGCGCGGGTCGAGACAACTCAAACAACTAGATCCGGGCTGAGGCCAATCCCGGCTGTTTGTACGCCCCCTGGTCCCCGGCCTCGTGCTCACTCGGACACAGACATCCGCAGATTTCCGTGGATATTTGCTGGGTCAAGATAAGTAAGGGCCTTTGTTTCTTCTTGTTTGTCTCGCTCAGCTTCTAACAAACTAACTGCCTTTATGGTTCGCTTCATCTCCACAAGGATTTTTCCTCAAGGCATTTGAATATTTTTACACAGAAAATTAAAATGTGTTCTGTTCACGATGTGGACTGCTATGCAGCACTTAAAAAGCTGCTTAATGCCTGGACCTCAGAAATATGATGGTAATGAGCACAGCAAGGTGCAAAATATCATCTGTTCTGTCCGGTGCCGTTTAGGTGACATATTTCAAACGTTTTTTGTGTGTTTGTAAAAATTGTAGAAAGAGGACTGTACAATGTATTTCAGATTCTTTTTCTTTTTTAATTTTCTTTTCCTTTTTACTTACTTTCTTTTTTTGTGTGTGACAGTCTCAAGCCGTTGCCCTTGGTAGAGTGCAGTGGTGTCACAGCTCACAGCAACCTCAAACTCTTGGGCTTAAGCTATTCTCTTCCCTCAGCCTCCCGAGTAGCTGGGACTACAGGCGCCCGCCACACCCCCCGGCTATTTTTTGTTGCTGTTGTTGCAGTTGTCACTGTTGTTCAGCTGGCCTGGGCTGGGCTCCAACCCTCCAGCCTCGGTGGCCTTACCCACTGAGCTACAGGCACCACCCTGCGATTCTTGATTGTAGATGTTTAGGAAGTATGAAAGAGGAATCAATTTGGCACGAGGGTTAAGGTGGAAATGTTTACCTAAACTTCTTATATTAAAATGTGAAGCAAAGCTGAAAAAATATTAACAATGGTTAACTGAGTGTTGTTAACTTAGGAGTTTTTCATGGTTTTTTTTCTTTCCCATGTTTCTAAATATTGCTCAGTTTAAGAAGCTCTGCTTTTCAAAATGCAGACAAAATAACATTCTGTGACAATGAAATCTCAATTTTTCTATCAGAAGTTGCAACTTCCTTGCATCACGCCCTATGTACTTCAGTTCTGGAACACAACACCTCTTTACCTCAGGAGCCTTGGCTGTTCAGAGAAGCTTGCTTGTTGATATGTCCCACAGTATAGCCAAAGATGACAGTGGTATTAGGGAACTAGTTTCCAGTTAAAATCTGATAAATTTCTCTTCCTTTTGTATTTTCTATGTTTATAATTTTCATTTCCACGGATGATAGCTGTCTTCTTAAAATGATGCTTAGGGTGACATGGCAGATAGTACCAGGAGGTCAAGGAAGTTGGGGGGTTTGGTAGATGATCTGTTCGGCAGATCTGGAAAGGATGCATCTCTATTTTCCTGTCAGAGAAAGTTATCCAATTTGGTTATCCACGTGGGGTAGAAAATGAAAAAGACCATTATAAACTGGGTTGTGTATGTGAGGTGCAGCAGTGAAGACATTACGTCTTTCCACGGGCCCGGCCTGCCCCAGACTTACACAAAAGCGGTTCCCTGTTTGCATATTTTATTCCCACTAAAAATCACTGGATCTGTGGCAAACAAAATTGTCTATACATCAACACGGAACTCTGAAATGTGGAAAATTGTGATAATACACCTTCCTCTTTCTCTTTCTGATTTGACAACTTGCAAGGTCAGAGTTTGGTACATTGTATGTTGCAGGGAAATGGGCTACTTGAGAAAACGTGAGGTGTGAAGAAAAATGTAAGAATGGCAGGACTGGGGTGTGGTGTGAACTACATGTACTCAGGTTTTAAGCACAAAATAAAAGAGAATGTAGCTGTAGTCTACGGTTAACAGTTGCACTTCCCTAAATTAATGTTATTTTTAGGACCATTCATCTCTTTCTAGTGCCTTTGATGGTGCAGGCCTTATATTATTCTCCACTTATTCTGGATTTTAAATGCAAGAATAAAATGTGAAATAGCCTATTTGCTTCTTCCTAAGGTACAGTGAAACACAGAGGGCGTGCCACTTGTTTCTTCTTAACTTCTTTTGTCTGCTGGAGTTCAAAGCCTTTTGATTTTTTAGCTTGGAGAGAAGGTTGAGTCCTTTCTTCCTGGACCTCAATAATCCCACTGAGCTTCTCTCAGCCACCTGTTACCACCTGCTCCTATCCTCTCCCCTCTCCCGAACCATTTAATTGGTTGCTTCCTAATTGCTGACTCTTTTCTTTGCTCTTCATTAAATGGTTTTTTTTAAGTCCATAAGGCACTTTGCCAGCAATTGGCTTTTAGTATGAACAGTAGCATTTTCTTAATGAGTCTGCATTCCAAATTAAGACCTTACTTACATTTTCCTAATGGGAAAATGAGCTTTACTTATACATTTGCTAAGGAGCTTCCCCAGTGCTTTTGCAATAACTCATCCTTAACACTTTCTCCAATTCTGCCTCTAATCTCTATCACCTTCAAGTGTAGAAAGTCCAAGGAGAAATCAATCAGAAGTTATCAACTCTTTTAAAAATATATGTACAATTAGGAAATATTGCTACTATCAAAAATAGCAAGAGCGAACATTCACTCTTTGCATATTATGTGCCAGGCCTTGTGATAATTGCCTTACATACGTTGTATCAATAACTATATCCATGAGCCATATTTGTCCCAAGCATGAAATTTTCTCAAGTCGTACTATTAAAGTAACATTTTGTATAAGATCCGGACCTTTACTCTTTTTTTGGTTGATCTGAATATATGGTCCCCAAACCCATGATTTTACTTGTCAATAGTCTGTTTGAATTAAGAGCAACTATCTTTTAAATGAAGTCAGTGTCACCATTGTCCTCCCAAAGTACTGATGTCATATACCTGGTCTGGATCACTCCTTTGCATTACCTGGCTGGCTTTTATAGGTTTATAAACCTGTGATGCCTGTAAGTTAGGTAAGCATTGTTATTTCCACTCTGGAGGGAAGAGGTTAATTGCTAAGCCATTATCAGTGTCCGTTTTAGAAACAGAATGCTACATTTCTACCAATTTCAGGTATACCAATTGCCATTATGTTTTTAAATGGAACAAAGCTATAAGCATACTTTTTTCAGCATTTTTAATCTTTCAGATGTATCATTTAATTTGAATTTCAGATCAGCCATCAATTATTGAGCACTTAAGCTGTGAAAATGCTTTAAGTATTATATTAACTGTGAGTGTATCATACATTTATGTAACCCAATAGTTATTTTACATATGTATAAATATGTATACATAAGTATAAAGGGTTTTATATATACATATAAATGTGTATCATACATTTAATTTAATATATAAAGAGTTATGTATATGTATATCATGTTCAAGTCTCTAAGTTTAGAAGAGGAGCAAAGAGAAATATGTTTAGAGGAATTCAGCAAATTGCTGGTATGATAAAGCTTAAACCAGAACTTGCACCTTTTCCAGTGTAGTACCTTCCAGGCTGGGGGAAAGAGATTGCAAATACATCTTTTTGCCTAAAAAAGGTTAAAGTTGTTGGTCACACAACAACAAAAAAAAAGAGTTTAAAATTAGTGCATTTTCCTCAAAAATACAGATTCACACTAAAATATTTTCATTTTTATTGTTGTTAAATAAAGCTTTGCTGACCTCATTTGAAACTTTTCTTTAAACTTTGAAAACTAGTTTGCTTTCTTCCTGCTTTGCAGTTTTTGGCCAGGGCTGGGTTTGAACCCGCCACCTCCAGTATATGGGGCCAGCACCCTACTCCTTGAGCCACAGGCACCGCATTTCTTCCTGCTTTGTAAGTCCAGATCTGCCTACTGATAAGTATTTAATGTGGTCTACTGTTGCTTGATTTTTTATTTCTGAAATCATCTTTTCTAGCGCAAAAGTTTCCACTGCAGTGATACAGATTAGGTTAATATTTCAGCTACAGTCTGTACTCAGGGTGCCTCGTGTACCCCATATTATTAGGATACTGTTTCTTTTTCTTTTCCAGCTATCCAGCTAAGGCTTTGTGACCTGTTTTGAGTGAAGATGAATGTTTCTTCCAGGATGATGTAACTAGAGGATCCAGGTCTAGGCAGACGCTACCATGGGAGCCAACACTTCAAGCAAAGCACCAGTGTTTGATGAAAATGAGGATGGTAAGAAATGTGGGATAACGGTACACGAAGAATGGAATTTTGCAAAGTTAAAGTATAAGCAAACTCCTACTTTCATAAGTAAAGTGCAAGCAGGGTCTGTAGGCCTTTAAGGTAAAGGGTGGTAGAGCCACAAGGACCAGCCTAAGGACCTTATCTTCTAATATCTGGATTTTACCTTTCACTTTCCCTGCGAGCTTTGGTGGCCTTCTTAATCTCAGTCCGCTATACCAGTGTCCTCCTTTTTCCAAAGGGAGCTCTGGTTGGGCACGTGATAGATAATTAAATGATTTATTTGTCCTTTGTGCTGTTCCTTGGACAGTTGAATTTACCCCTGTTGCTGTTTGCTATAGAAATTTCTTATATTATTAAAATGCATGTGAATGATCATCAATATTTGTAATATTGTAGAATGGCATTATGCAAGGGAGGTGCCTTCTGAATTTCTAACTTCTATATTTCTGTATCCTAGACAAATTTCACCAGGCTAGGTCATAGGAAAAAATCCATTTTATTACAGAAAAGTGAAACTTTCAAGGCCAGGCTCAGCAAGATAAGTAAAGACATGAATCCCTCGGTTCTCTCATCATCCTATAATGAAGCGTGATGGATGGGGCGGGGCATGGCCTCCCCAGGTGAGCAGACTGGTTGGTGTATGCAGGGTGGCAGCTGTTTGTAGGTTGCCTGGGAATAAGAAGGCTGCAGGTCTCAGGTAGCAAGTTGTCCAGGCCTTTGAGAAGGGGTCCCTAGAAATAACTTCTAGAGAGTTCTGCTAATTGGATCTCAAAGGACAAGAATGAACTGAAATTCAGGAGATCTCACGCTAGTCCTCCCTGCCATCTCACTCTGAGTGATCTTATAGAGTGACAGAGTAATGGCGGGAGGCTACTTTAGATAGGATGGTTAGGGTTGGCCTTTCTAAGGTGGTGACATTTGAGCTGAAGCCCGAAAGATAAGAAGTCAGCTATGCAATGACATGAGAAGAGTAGACCAAGTATAAGAAAAAAATGTCCAAAGTCCGAATAATGACAGAATTGGGAATGGATTGTTTTCTGCATCCTAACATCCTATGATGCACACAGGTTTGTCAAAGGGATTGTAATTAATTGCCATGTTACAAAATCATTGAATTTGTGGGAGAAAAAGTACACCATTCTGGGGGAACTTGTGCTTTTTTTTTTTTTTTTCTTTTGTTATTCAGTAAATCCTGTAAGTTCATTTGGCTCCTTGCACAACTCTGCATTGAGCACAAGGTAAAATTTTATTTGATTAATGTAAAGCTTCTGATCAAGAAGAAAACAACACCAAAGCACTGATTACTTAAAGAGCAATAATGCCGGTGTCATTTTTGATATCCATATTTTTGTAAAAATAATCAAACTGGGCCAGAATCTAGGGCACTCAAATGAGCCAATTTAATTATTTTAAAAATATGGTTGTAAAGAATCCCAATGTGTGATAAAATGTGTTTAATATTTCCTTCAAATTGTTTAATATTCCCAACATATAGATATGAGAAGAAAATTTAACCAATTTTCCCAAGCAACATTTTGAGAATTCTTTCTTATGGTGGAATGTTTTTGTTCATTTTGAAGGTAATTAGGAATAAGATAAGATGATGGATATCCCTTGAGATAAACCATTCTTGCTAGAACACCTCCTGACACTTGTATTTCATGTTGTTCCACCTGACGTCTGATCTTGAGCCAATCATTTTATTACTTCCACTGATCTTTAGTGAAAACTAAGATTCACAGTCTATTGAACAGAATAGGCTTACTGTCTTTTACAAATTAGATCTCAAATTAGACTATTGTTTTGTTTTGTGGTTTTAGACTTTTATGTTTTAGAACAAATCTAAGTTCTAATTACCTTTTTTATCAAGGTAAAATATATATAACAAAATTTACCATTTAAATTGTTTTTAAGTGTACAGTTTATGACATTATTTACAATATTGTGCAACCATCAACACCATCCATCTCCAGAACTATTTTATCTTCCAAAACTGAAACTCCGTACTCATTAAACAATGACTTTCCCTTTCCATCCTTAACTCCCAGTCCTTGGCAACCACAATTTTACTTTATGTCTCTATGAATTTGACTACTTCTTGTATGTGTGGAATCATATAATATTCATCCTTTTGTGCCTGGATTATTTCACTTAGCATAATGTTTTCCAGGTTTTAATGTGTGTTAGTATTCCCTTTCTTTTTAAAGCTGAGTAATATTCCACCATATGTATGTACCACATTTTGCTTATCCTTTCATTGGTTGATGGACATTTGGTTGTTCCCACCTTTTGAGTATTATGACTAATGCTGCTATAAACATTGGTGTACAAATACATGTTCAAGTACTTGTTTTGAGTCTTTGGGGTATATATCTAGCAAGGGAATTACTGGATCATATGATAGTTTTTTTGTTTAATATTTTGAGGAACCATTACTGTCTTCTTCTTAATTAATGTTTTGTGTTTTAGTAATGGGAAACAGCCTAGCATGATGGGTTAGTACACTGGAAAGGCACACATACACACATACACAGGTTCAAATCTCAGCTGTGCCACGTGTCAGTAATCTACATGTTTCTTTGAGAAAAATCAAAGGAGCCTGATCAACTATTATCAGACACTAGAGTTAATTTGTCTGATTATAAAGTGTTCTAAAGGGACTTGAGTTACCAGGAAAAATTTCTAAATTTAAATAATCACTAGTGAATTCATTTGTGGAAAAACCCTTCTCTTGTGCAAAATATTTGATGTCCGTAAGCCTCAGTTTCTTCCCATGTAAAAGGAATGTAGTCATTGGCACACTTCATTGAGTCATTGTGAGGATTAAATAAATAAGGCAAGCAAAATACTCAGCAAGATGTCTCACGTAACCACCCAGTTAATGCTAATTGATACTATTGTTTATTAGCATCAGAGTCTCTTGGGCATGAACTCTTTGAAATACTTCGACTTTTGAAAGAAACAAAATTGATTAAATTTAGCTCTGTGGATGTATAGTCAGTTGACCTACTCAGGAGTTTATTGATTGAATTGGATTGATGAATGGCAGATATTATGGATTCTGCAAAAACCTATATAAAAATCCTTTAAAAGAAGCCAAGTTATTAACTGCACGAAAACACAATCTCATCTGCTTCATCTTTTATCCCCTCTGGGATTATTGTATTTTCATTTATGGCAAAATCTAGAACTCTTTGAGATGAAAATCAATGAGTTTTACTTTTTAAAATTTAAGCCCAAATTACCTTTTAAAACTCTTAAAACTACATTTTAAGAGTCTAATAATTGAAGTTTTCAGGCTTATTCAGAAAAAGAAAATCTTTAATAACAGGGCAAAGTAGACTTGCTTATAGTTTAGGATGTAGGCAACTGGAGAAGTCCTGCAGTCATTCATTTGTGGAACCAAGCATGTACACAGAATGTAACGGTGATACAGTGGGCTTCCTTAAACTAAGTGATATTCTTCATCTCAGAGGAGAGTGTTGTTGTTAAGAAAAGTTGACCACAGGTTAAAAAGCTGCTTCAACGAGTTCATCAGTGCCTTCAGTGTGCAGAGAGAGCTCAATTATTGCATTATTCTTTGAATCTGCTGAAAACACAGTGTTCTACTTTCATTTGGCAACATCTCCTAGGATATGTGGCTGTTTCCAATTTTCCAGCATCATCTTCAGTGTTAGAGGCAATTGGGGTCCTTCAGAATGTTGGGCCAAGAAAATTGGCTACAATTTTGCAATCCAAAAGAAATGGAAGGTTACAGAATAGATTCCAGCTAAGAAGGACTTTGAGAATCTCCTTGGCTCTTTTCATGTCTATGCATTGCACTCAATTGAATAGGCAAAGGATTTTTAGATTTTGTCCTATCAGACTTTAGTAATGTCATCCTATATTTATTATTTTCCATTAGAATGACTGGAAAAGTAAAGGCAAAATTCTCTAGTGAGAAGTAGATTTTTAACAAATTAAGTCATCTTTGACAGTCTGATATTTAGTAAAGGCATTCGTCATAAATGACCTCAGATCCAATCACATATGGTTTATTTTACAAGTGAAAAATCAAGGTTTTCACTTGTCAGTGCTTTATTTCTCTGTACAAGCATTGGAGGAGTCAGGAGGAAACAAACTAGAAAATCAAGAAAACAGATCAAACAAAGTCTGATCTAGTGGTTCCAACTCGAGTGTTCCCTGAGCAGTGAGTTATAAATACATGTTTAGGAGAATCTACCCAAATGAATTTAGAAAAGTTATATCCTGTCTTTAGAGATTCACAATACACACTAGCATATTAAAGGCTCTGAAATGACCTTTCCCACAATATTGAAATCTCAGCCTTGTGATAATTTTTCTATTTACTTAAAAATGAAGCTATTTTTTGTAAAAAAAACCCTTTGGATACCTTGTGGCACATAATAGTTTGTGGATCTCCATTTGGGAAATGAGAGTTTATGATCAGATCTACTCTTTTTCTACTGGAAACATCTTTTCTTCCCGTTAATTTTTCCTGCTGGTTTAATGGAAGTAAATTTGTACATTGAAAATATTTGTGATGTAATTTATATGAAAATAATATAATGTTCATAATACATGACAAAGAGTGGTTATGCTCCTCTGTAAGGTTTCCTTACAAGTTCTTTATGTAGCACAATTCATGTTTACTCAGACTAACGAGTGAAACACGAGGTAGCTCAATTTAATTCTGGGATGTTTCCACTTTAAGTAGGAATTGCATTTGTTGAAAATTTCATTGCTGCTTTATTATATTTTTAAATCAATAATATTTTAGTTCAAAAACTGTCTTATGAACAAATCAATTGCTGATTATTAAATAACACTCATGCTAGAACTATAGACATTTTTTATTTCCATCTTGGAACTACCTGAGTTGAAAATTAAATCTGTAAGCCAGTTTTATTGTTTAGATCAACAGTCCCCAACCTTTTTGGCACCAAGGACTGGTTTCATGGAAGACAATTTTTCCACAGACCAAAGCAGGTGGGGATGGTTGGGGATCACTCAGGTATATTACATTTATTGTGCACTTTATTTCCATCATGTGGTAATGTAATGAAATAATTATACAACTCACCATAGTGTAGAATCAGTGGGAGCCCTGAGCTTGTTTTTCTGCAAGTAGATGGTCCTATTCTATATTTACAGCCACTCCTCAGTGCTGGCAGCACCACCTCAGCTCCACCTCAGGTCATCAGGTATTAGATTCTTATAGGGAGCCTGCAACCTAGATCTCTCCTGTGCATACTTTATGGTAGGGTTTGCTGTCCTACTACAAACTGATGATGTTGCTGATCTGACAGTAGGCAGAGTTCAGGCAGTGATGTGAGTGTTGGAGAGGAGATGAAGCTTCCTTTACCTGCCCACCACTCATCTCCTGCTGTGCAGCCCCGTTTCTAACAGGCCATACACCAGTCCACAGGGGTTGTGGATTGCAGGTTTATACAATTTGATTATCACTTCAAGCCTACTGTAGTCAATGAAAATCGGAAACAAAGGCCTTCCAGGGAACCAGCTTTTGCTGTATGGCCTCACATAATTATAGTGACCAGTGTTAGCCCTCAAGTTTCAGGAACTCAGGTTCTATGAAATCTATAGGGATTGCAACTATGCACTTGCTATGTGACCATTCACGGGCGTGTCATTTGGAAATATAAACATTAACCAGCTAATGGTGGAATAATATTCTTGTTAAAATAGGACAGTGAGCAGAGTTTATCCAGCATAAAGGACTGAAAAGTTTTTTCCTCCTGAACTATTTTTTTTTTTCCTTTCTAGAGGCATACTTAATAGTAAAATAAAAATAAATTAACCTTGTTTTATACTGTATCTTTGGTTATTTATGAGAATAAAGCAGGGGTTGGCAAATCTTTTCTGTGATAGGCTAGATAATAAATATTGAATACTTTCGGGGCAATATGGATGGTATCTGTGACAATTCCTCATCTTCTATTTTAGCCTAAAAAACAGCTATAGATCATATAGAAACAAGTGAATGTGGTTCTGTTCCAATATAACTTTATTTATGGACACAGAAACTTAAATTGCAAAAAATTTTCATTTGTCAAAAAATACAGTAGAATCTGTGTAAATTGACCACCCAAGGGACTGTAACAAACTGGTGGTCGAGATAAGGAACTAGGCTTTAGTTCATGTGGTGCATGTCCTGTTCAATGAAAATTAGGTCAACTTAGGGAGGTGGGCAATGTAATGTAGTGGTCAGCTGTGGAGGTCTACTCTGTTATTCTTTTGACATTTTCACACTTAAAAATGTAAAAATTCCGTCTTAGTTCCTGATCCATACAAAAATAGATGGTGGGTTAGATTTGGTCCACAGGCTGTATTGTATTGAACCCTGCCCTAAAGCATCTTGTGGAAAGTTATGTACCTTCTCTGGGAGCCTTTCTGATGTCCATTCATAATCCTCTGGCCTTAAGAGATTTAATAACTTCACTCTTTCTGAGTGGAAATACTTAGACCAGTTAATCTAGTGTTTTGAGGAAAAAATATGTTATTTTGTAATAATATACTAGGTGCTGACTGTACAACCTGGATTTAATTAAATGGTTACAACCTGTAAAGCATTTGAAATATGACTGGGCAGAATTTGCTTCCTACTAGGGACATTTGTTCAACCAAGTGGCATCTAACAGTTGGAAATGTTGAGCCCCCATCCTGCCCCACTGTTCTCCTTTGGACTCTGTTAGAAAGAAATTGTCAGTGCATTTCTAACTTCTGAGCAAATTCATGAATTGGAGGCCAGACAACAGGAAAAGAAGTTTGGTCTTGGCACCGGGATGAATGTCAGTAAATCCCAGACTTCCCGGGGCACCCGAGTTTTATAAAAGAAAAATGCTGACAGTGCAACCAGCTGCCACCAATTGGCCCTGAGGCTGCTTCTCTTTTCAGTTATATTCTTAAAGGACATGCCAAACTCCTCATGTATTAGTGGCAATCATTTGTTGCCAAGCATTCGGGATGATGCCAGTTAAGTAATTTTTTTTATCACTAAATGGTATGGTCTAGAGCTCACCTTCAACCTTAACTAGTAACCTGGTGTCAGAGTCACAGGTTAAATTAGTGGTTCCTAGATATGCTCTGTGGACAAGGATCAAATTATGACAAAGTTTTCAGTAGTCTGTGGTGAAAGAGAAAAATAAGAACAATATAAAAACTTCCCCAAAACCTATTAAATTTTTTACTTCTAAGATTATGTCTTTTCTTCTTGTTGTGTGTGTATGTGTATGTGTGTGCATTTAGTATTTGAGGATTTCAGGCATAGAATTTTTTTTTCACAGGAAGAATTTAGTTAAGTGACTTGCCTCTCTGATCCCCAGTTTTCTCATATGTAAAATGTGTGTGCCTCACATTATTTTTGTGGGAGTAAAAGGTGGTTATCTATGTAAAGTGCTTAGCTAGTGCCTGGCACATAGTAATTGCTCAATAAACGCTAGCTATGATTACAATCAATATCATAATCATCATAATTTTCAATGCCTTTACTTGGCAAATAAAAGCCACCCAATGTTGGTTTCTCCTTTATTCCCCTAATTTTATTTTTTTGTGGGGAGGAGGAGAAGAGGATTGAATTTTCTGATCTGTGAAATCAAAATATATAATTGTAACTTCCGATAAGTGCTATGTAGAGACCTCATTTAAGTTGCTGAGATGGAATTAAATCAGAAGTGACCTATTTTAATTAGGACAATCATCTTCATTCAAGTGAAAGGTGATAGTGCCAGGGCTTGCAGTGTGGCAATAGAAATGGAAAGCTGAGGATTTGTCCAACATTTATTTTAAATGTAAGATGAATAGGAGCTACTGATGGTTTGAATGTGGGGTAAGATGAAAAGAATAAAATCAAGGGTGAATCCTAGGTTCTTGAGTAGTCAAGTAGATGGCTGTGCTGTGACATTTTACTAAAATGGAGAGGAGTGAATGCTGAAGGGGCAGGATCACACATAGTGAAGACTTTCCTTTGGTATGCATACCAGGACTGTGGAACATCTAAGCTGTGTCTCAAGGCCAAGCCCAGTAGCTCATGCTTATTATCCTAGCCCACTGGGAGGCTGAGGCAGGTAGATTACTTGATCTCAGGAGTTTAAGACCAGCTTAAGCAAGAGTGAGACCCCCATCTCTACTAAAAAATAGAAAAACCAGCTGGGTATCATGGTGGGCACCTGTATTACCAGCTAGTTGGTAGGCTGAGGCAAGAGGATTGCTTGACCTCAAGAGACTGAGGTGCTGTGAGCTACAATGATGTCACAGTCCTCTACCCAGAGCGAGGGAGTGAGACTCTACCTAAAAAAAAAAATGGTATTGTCAAGTAAGAGCCTGGAATCATGTGTCCAGCAATGAGTGGAAAGATCTGGGCAGAAATACGAACGTGTAGGTTTTAATTCTACGAGAACTGATGAGTCTGTCTTGGGACAGACTGTGGAAACAAAAGAGGAGAAGAACCCTGATATTTAGAATACAGGCAGAGGAATTCAATACAGCTAAAGAAAGTAAGAAAGAACAATCAGTTGGGAAGGAAAAACAAGTATCCTGAAATTTAAGAGAGATGAGTGTTTCTAGAGAGGGAGAAGTCACTCCCTCTCACTCAATATTGAGTGCTCCTGTGGGGCTGCAAAAATATCTGTGGGACTAGACAACATGGAGAGTACTTCTGTTATTGACAAAAGCAGTTCAGTGGGATTGTGAAGGCATGAGCCAGAATACAGTTAAGAGTAGATTGGAGATGAGATTGTAATCACAACAAGGCTAGACAGCTCTTCCAAGAAGTTTGGTCTAAAGGGAAGCAGAGAAATGAACCAAATATCTAAAGCTGAATATGATGGTAAGGGATAAATTTTTTCTTTTTTTAAAGGGCATGGTAGAGAATGTCTGTGCTGATTGGAATCCACCAACATACAGGGGAAAAAAACTATTAAATCAGAGAACCAGAAACTAGGACTGGTTTCATAGGTATGGGACCAGGCCACACCCACACGGCCTCTTACCTGGAAAGGCTGCATACTTGTACTTCAATGCTCTGAAGTTACTGTATCCAAATTCCAACTGTCTCTTGGACTTTCTTTTACCCCCATCTCCACATACAGATACTGGGTACGTCAGGCAGTTATATTTGCAAGCAAATTATATGAAAATCATATCACCAGTAAATTCCTGTTAGAGATAGTGGCAGAGATACAGGTCTGACAGTTAGGTTTGTGAACTTGCCACCATGCGCTTACATTGGCAGCACTGTACAAACAACTTGGCAAGGTTTCATAACCTTGGTATATCAGTGTCTCACAGTTGTTATGTTGATGTGTGGCAGTGTCTTGCTGAGCAACATTGATTATTGTTGTGTTTTTTTTGTGTGCCATCATGAGAATGTTGGAGATTGAATTAGAACAACAAAAAAAATTATATTTATTGTTAAAATTGGTAAGAGTGGAAGTGAAATCAGGGACATGTTAATCCAAATTTATGAGGATAATGCCATGAAGAAAACAACAGTATACAAGTGGATTAAAGGTTTTTCTTAGGGGAAAGCATCACTGATGAAGAGAGGTCAGGGTGGCCAGTAACGAGTAGAACTGACGAAAACATTGCCCAAATTCATTGAATTGTGCATCAAAATCATAGGATAACTGTGTGAAGCATAGCAGACCACCTAAGTATCAGTAGAGAAACAGTTAAGAAAATCTTAACCAAAAATCTTGGCATGAGAAAGGTATGTGCGAAAATGGTCTTGAAGGAGTTCATTGATGAACGAAAGCAAAGGAACGTTGAAGTTTGCCAAGATTTTATGGAAAGGCAAGACAATGTTTGGGCCATCGTATCACTGGTGATGAAACATGGGCATACCAATGCAACCCTGAAACGAAGTGACAAAGTACACAATGAAAGTCAGCCAATTGTCCATGACCAAAAAAGTTCCATCAGTCCATATCAAGAGTTGCTAAGCTTTTTTGATATCAGAGAGATTATTTATTATGAATTTGTACCAGCTGGACAAACAGTTAACTAAGTTTACTATTTTTTTTTTTTTTTTTTAAAGACAGAGTGTCACTATGTCACCCTCCGTAGAGTGTTGTGACGTCACAGCTCACAGCAACCTCCAACTTTGGGCTTAAGTGATTCTCTTGCCTCAGCCTCCCAAGTAGCTGGGACTACAGGCATCTACCACAATGACTGGCTATTTTTTTGTTGCAGTTGTCATTGTTTACCCGGTCTGGTTTCAAACCTGCCAGCCTTGGCGTATGTGGCTGGTGCCATAACTGTGCTATGGGCACCAAGCCCAAGTTTACTATTTGGAAGAGCTGAAAAGGCCACGTGAAAAACTTAGACCAAAAGGACCTGAATCATTCACCAACAACTCATGGCTCTTGCATCACAACAATGTACCAGTTCACATAACACTTCTGCAGGGAGTTTTTAGCGAGTAAACAAATAACTGTATTAGAACACCCTCGTTTTTCACCTGATCTGGCCCCAATGACTTTTTTCTTTCCCCAAAGATAAAGGAAATATTAGAAGGAAAACATTTTAATGACATCCAGAACATGAAAGGTAATATGACAACAATTCTGATGGCCATTCCAGGAAAAGAGTTCAAAAATGCTTTAAGGGTGGATGAGACACGGCATTAGTGCCTAGTTTCCTAAGGGGAGTACCTCAAAGGTGACTGTAGTGGTACTCAGCAATGAGGCATGGAGCACTTTTTCTAGCATGAGTTGTGAACTTAATTGTCAGACCTTGTATATCCAATATTTAATGCATTTTATAATCAGATCAGTCTGTAACTTAAACATGGCAGAAGTGGATAGAGGGATAAGTAGAATAAGCCACTGACCTGAAATCAAAAAGCCCCATACTGGATCCTGAATTTTAATCTATAGTGAATCTCATTTGTTTCAGTTATAGATACCTTCCCAGGATGGCCAAACAAAATTAAACAAACATAGGTGATTGCACTTCAAGAAGAACACATCCAACATCCACTATGTGCCCAGCTTTGGATCTGGCTTTTAGCGAGCTAAGAGTAATTTCATTGCACAGTGGCATTCATCTTCATGTCTGGTGTATCCTTTAGACCACATTATTACTAAAATGTTGGGGATTTCACGTAGAACATCTTTTGTTCTCTGAGGTTAACCATGCAGTTCAGCATGACTTTGGAGCTTTGCTTATCTTTTTCTGCACATTTTGAGTCCAAGACGACAATTTTAATGGCTTTATTTCTGTATTTAACAATTCGTTTAACTGTCATCATCATCGTGGCTCACTCTTCAACCTTTTTTAGGTCACCTTAATTCATATGATACCTTTGATGCTGAAGTCATCGCCATTTTGATAACTTTTTTTTCTGTCCAGAGTGTAATATGCCAGGAAAAAGGCTCTAAAATTAGGCTTGACTGAAGTATTACACATAATTTCTGTTTAAATCTGATGTTCCTAATCAATAACTAGAATTGGACTGCCTGCTTCCTCAGTGGGTTTCCTCTGAGGACTACAGCCCCTTATAGTTAACATGTGTGGGGTGTCTAATATAAAGGTCAGTGGACTTCATTGCAGCTATTCTTAGGAAGTGCATATTTAAATGTGTATTTCGAAGCACGTTTTACGATTATAAAAGTAATGCATGTGAGTTGTAGAATACAAAATCAAGAAGAAAAAGTTACCTATTGTGCCTCGACTCTTAGGTAACCATTGCTAATATTTGGGAGTGTTTCCATTTCCAATCCCCATCTTCATTCTGGCGTCCTTCATCCCTTCTCCCCACTATGTGCTTCTTTGTATTTGTTGTTTAAATTTACTTAATTGTTTGTTAATTGCATTTTTTTCTCTCACTAGAAAGTAAGCTCCATGAGGTGCAGGGGTTTTGCTGTTGTGTTCACCTTCATATCATGAGTACTTACCTTGTTGATTAAATGAATGCATTAATAGTCTATTTTTAACCTGTTTATGTGCATAAAAGGCGTAAAAGGCATTTGATATACCTGAGATGGTAATCTGTATACTTCTATATCCTCATTGTCATATATATCATGGGTAGTTTATGTCAATTCCTTAAAATTTGCTGATTTGTTGAAAGTATAATTTAGTGGCTGTGCAGTTCTACCCTGTGAGCATACCAGTCACTTTTAATTAGTCCTATTGTTTTGTTTAAATAATTACATTTATGTAAGTAAAAGATAAATAATACAAACTATATACTCTAAAGTAAATAAAGCACTTACTTTAGTATTACTAAAGTATTAAATGACTTGTAGTAATTCTTTAATACTGAAAAATATTCTTGTGGCAGGAGGGAAGAAATGAATATTTCTTACTTTGTACTATTCCTGACTTAAGTCATCTCTACAGTTTAATAATACTCAAAGCAGTTTGGTTGGTTTGTGTACACAAGATTGATGTTAAATACAAAGATTATTTTAAAAACAAATATAGTGACTTGAAAGAGTTGTGGAGGTTTTTGCAACATTTACTCAAAGATGACTCTTTTCTTAGAATTTTTTTATTGTAGAAAAATATACATATCATAAAATTTATCATTCATCCATTTTTAAGTACACAATTCACTGGCATTGAGTATGTTCATGATGTACAATTGTTACTCCCATCCACCTCCAAAACTTTTTCTTCTTCTCAAACAGAAACACTGTGCCAATTATATAATAACTCCTCTATTCTACCTTCTGTCTCCAGGAATTTGACTATTCTAGGCACCTCACATAAGTGGAATCATACAATATTTGTTGTTTTCTGTCTGATTTATTTCACGTAGTATGATGTTTTCAAGGTTCATTCACGTTGTAGCTTGTATTAGAATTTCTTTTTATGGCTGTATGCCATTCCATTGTACACATAGACCACCTTTTGTTTATCCATTTATCTGTTGATGGATATGTGGGTTGTTTGGAACTTTGGACAATTGTGAATGATGCTGCAATGAACATTGGTGTATAAGTATTTGAGTTCCTGCCTTTAATTCTTTGGGGTGCCTATCTAGGAGTAGAATCCTTACAGATAACTTTTAACAGCCAACCCTAAGACATGCGTTCTGTGGGACTACATTTATCCTTATGTGGTAGGAGAGAATGGCATTTTTGCTCCCTTCAGAATATCTTTTAAGAAGGAGCCCTGTAGTCAGCTAATGACTTGAGTCAGAACCATGCCTGAGTCCATGGCCCATTCATCACTGCCGGACATGGCAGAGCTTTTGCTTATCCAGACTGAAGGAGTGGGTGGTTAGAAGACAGTATATATCATTTTATTTTCTTTCAAATTGTGCTGACAAGAAGTAAGTTCAATTGTCAATAAATTCCGTTAGGGATAGAAATAAAACCCAGCAAAACTATTTCCTCTTAATTTTCCCCCTCTGAGTACTGGGCTTGGCACCATGACATTCTAGAACCTTCCCTTCAGGGATCATAAAAAACTGCTCCCTTTCTTACATAACACCTTTCTCAGATCTGCTTCCTGAATAGTAAGAACACACTTCGATCTATACATCAAGTTCTACGAATATGTGATTGAAGTTAGCCAATATCTATCCTGTTCTTTAAACATTCCATCACATTTAAAAAATGCCACTTGTTTAAACTATTCTTCCTGTGTTTTCAAATGAATGTGAAAAGGAAGTGACACTGGCTGGTGGTTAAGTGGTTAGATTTTGGAGTCATATATCAGATTAACTTCCTAGGGCTGTCATAACAACTACCACAACCTCTGTGGCTTAAAAATAAGAGGACTTTATTGTCTCACAGTTCTGGAGGCTAGAAGTGTGGAATCAAGGCAGTGGCAGGGCTAAGCTGCTTCTAACTCCGCCTGGGGATGACACTTTCTGGCCTTTTCCAAAGTCTGGTAGCCCCAGGTCCCTTACGTGGCGGTAGCATCACTCCAAATATGTCTGTGTCTTCACATGGCTGCCTTCACTCTGTGTGTGTGTGTGCAAATTCTGTTTTTTTAGGGACATCAATTGTAGCGGATGAACTCATCTACTGCGGTATAATCCTCCATCATCTTAACTGAACTAATTACATGTACCACAATCCCTATCCCCAAATAAGTTCACATTCTCATGCCATGGGTTAGGACTTCTGTGGGGGACACTTAATTCATAACACACACCTTGGTTCGATTGCTACCTTCAACTCTTCCCAGCTCTGTGAACTAGAGCATGTAGTGTGTAACTCTTTTCAAATACCCATATTTTGCTTGTGTTTTCAGGTTAATAAGGATTATGTGAAATAATGCAAGTTAAATGCTCACATACTAAAGTGCTAGCAGATGTGATTGTTATTAGATTTGTGAAGGGGAATTATGCTTAGAGTTTTATGTTAGGATTCTAGTTTAAAGCATAGTATCTCTCATTTAAAGTAGACCTAATTTTTAATATGGGAGTCATGAATAGGATTTTGAGGAACCCTAAAAATTATACACAAAGATTAGTTTGTATATTTGCCTTCTTGTTTTTGCTCTGGAACAAGGGTCCACGTATTCCCCAGTAGGGTCCATGGTGTACCCCCCAAATTTAAGGAAGTGTTTGCCGTCATATTCAGTAATTCACAGTTTTCTTGGAATATAAGATTTATAAGAGACTTTGAATCTGGAAAACGTAGAGCTGAGTCAGAGAGAAGGCTAGGGAGACACTTGCCAGGTGGAGGAGTAGAGACCAATGCTTATAAGAGTGGGCCTCAAAATGTGGTACTTAGGTTCTCAGCTTATTCTCATTGTAAATTATTAGGAAAGGATCAACTACACTGCTTTACAGAGCATAGAATTGAGACTCAGCAAGACGAGAGAGGCTGTCCAAGTTCACAGGACTAGAATGAGGCAGAGCTGGAATCCTCACTCCACTTTTGTCTACCTCCAAAGCCCAAGGAGAGTATTTACATGTTTACACTCCACAATACTTGCACATCAACTTACTTAAAATTACTCTTAAAATAGTCCTGAGCTATAAATAAGAAAGCTATTATTGTCCCCTTATTTGGATGATAATATGTACATAAAAATATACCTAAGAACCCAAATCACTAGCAAAAGTCATAGAGCCAGTTAATGATAAACAGATGGCTGGCTCTTTTATTGTTATTTCTTAATTTAAGGCCAAAGTTAGCTCCTATGTATCGAGTGCCCACTGTAATCTAGATATGTTTTTAACATGCGTTATCTCATTTAATCTCCACTACATTCCTGTAAGGTAGAGCTCATTATACCCATTTTATAGATGAGAAAAAAATGAGAGCAAGACTTCTGGGGAAAGATGGTGAATTGAACACATCGTACTTCCACTGTCTGCTGAAAATCAGTGAAAGGAATTTAAGAGTTAAATCTAGAAGGGTGAAGAGAAGGGCAGGGGAGACTTCACTATCAACAGGGACTAGAAAGCGGATAAGTAGAATCAAGGTAATTGCATCCAGAGCTGCCAGTAGGGAATGCTGAGAAGTGACCAGAGCCATACCATGGAATCCTCCAAAGGCACAGGAATTGGCAGGATCAAGTGCCTCTGAAAACAGGGAAAGGGGGGAGTTGAAAATAAGGAGCATTGTTTGGTTATCTGTTTAAAAGCTAGTCATATCCCTTCTACCACCTTGGAATAAGAAAAAGAAAAACAAACTAATCTTCTCTACCTCATCTATGGTTTATCCTCAGAAGAGTGAGCTTTCTTAGTGGGAAGGAATGACCCCGTTGACTAGCTGGTGCAGAGGCTGCCTTAGAGAAGATGAAGAGATCAAGTAAACAAATGCTACTGTGTGTTGAGGGCCCAGCCTTCTCTTCCCACGTGGCTCTGATAACACTGGTGGCCAGGGCCTCACTCTCCAGAGAAGAGGATGGTAGAATCTTTTCTGAAGATTTTGATCAACCTAGGAAGGAAGACCTAAAATTAGCAACAGTGAAGTTTTTCTAACTCAACAGCCTGGCCATAGCCAGAATGTATATAGTATACCCTTACTGTTGGCAAGATCCACATACTCTGAACTTCCACACTTAGGTCTCCACACTTAAATAGCATAGACAACCAAGGACTGTCAGACGTTTGGGAAGGTCCTCTAGTATGACTGAGAAGAGGCTAAAACAAATAAACGGGGGAAAGGAAATGTAAGGAAAACTGTCAGCAAGACAGGAGAAAGATATAACAATCAAAAATTGAACACAACTAAACGAAAGAAAAGCAAAGGATAACGAGAAAGTAGCTTTCAGACAGCAAAAAATTGTGTTAGGAACAATAAAATTACAGCATAAATGGAAAAGCTCAAAGAAGATTTAATAGATACATTTAAGAAAATTTCCCAGAATAAAGAGCAAACAGAGAGAGAAAATAATGGGTTGACTGGGTGTGGTGGCTCACATCTGTAATCCTAGCACTCTGGGAGTCTGGGGCAGGTGGATCACCTGAGCTCAGGAATTCAGAGATCAGCCTGAATAAGAACTATATCCTGTCTCTACTAAAAATAGAAAAAGTAGATGGATGTAGTGGCAGGTGCCTGCAGTCCCAAGTTACTTGGGAGGCTGAGGCAGGAGGTTTACTTGAGCCCAGGAATTTGGTTGAGGTTGCTGTGAGATAGGCTGACACCATGGCATTCTAGCCTAAGGCAACAGAGTAAGATTTTGTCTCAAAGAAAAAAAGAAAGAAAGAAACAGTTTTGTTTTGTTTTGTTTTTTTTTAAAGAAAAGAAAGGGTAAATTTAAGAACTCTAGGAGTTCTCATTTCTAAATAATAATTGGTACAGAAAGAGAAAATGGAGGGAAATCATAACTACATACTTAAAGTAAAAGAGTCCAGAATGGAAGGACACATGTGTCCAGATTGAATTAGCCTATCAAGCACCCAGAAAAACGAAAAAATATGGCAAAAATTTTAATTTAATCAACACAAGAATACGACTGCAATGTACTAGACACGGAAACTGTTACATCCAAAGAATCAGGCATCAAAATAGCTCTAGACTTCTCAACAGCAGCCTAAAATCTAAAAAATAAGAGTGATGTCTTCAAATTATGAATAAAGATAACTTCCAACTTGGAATTCAATACTTAGCCAAACTATCTATCATGTATGAGTAGAATAAAAATATTTTTCATATACACAATATTTCAAAAATTTATCTCCTATGTGGTTCTTCTAACAGAGCTATGGTAGAACATACTTCACTAAAACAGAGGAGCAAAGGGGAGACATTGAACACTAAATAGCCAGAAATCCATCCTTAAAGAGTGAAGGAAATCTCCAGGGTGACGGTGAAGGGAATCCCAGGAAGACAGCTGTGTAGCATTAGAAAAAACAGTCCAGACTGGATTAGGTTAAAGGGCTCTGGAGAGACATTGAGGCCTAGTGCAACTTCCCGAGCCTGACTAGAAGCAGATCCATCGAGCTACTTCCGCGTAGCAACGACTCAGCAAGGCCCGGCCTGAAACTGCCTCTCCCGAGATACAGCCAATGTGGTACCATACCACTGGCCCGACCCTTTCACTCACCCCTTCCCCCGCCTTCTTTCCCTGCCCCTTCTCCACAATAAAAAAAAAATAAATAAATAAATAAAATAAATAAAATAAATAAAAAAAAAAAAATAAAAAAAAAAAAGGATGCTGGTGTCACACTTCCTACTTGAAAAGCCCATTTGGACATTCACTGGACATCAACACTTACTTTCTGCTTTTTAAACATAATCTTTTTGCCATCTTCTACAATAACTGTTAAGACAAGTCTTCTAGATGAATAGGCCCAAATCCCTGCACTTAAGCTTGACTTTTCTTTCATATACACCATTGAGTTTATTATAAAATCCATAGGTTTGACCTTCAAAATGTATTCTGAATTTATTAACACCTCCACTACTCCACACTCTCTCCAGTTTGAGCCACCATCATCTCTCACCTACCCTCAGATACCTTCACGGTTAGTTTCCCCTCTTCCTTTACATGTTTACTCAAAAGTCCCTTTCTGTCTGCACTACTTAAACTTGTATTAACCCCCATCCAAATACCATTGCATTCATGGAATTTTATACTGTTTTGTTATACTTTAGGTATACATTTCACCTATTTATCTTGTTTCTTCCAGGTTTCTACTACTGGCATGAGGAAAGGAAATTTCATCTAGTGTCTCCCCATCACCTAGAACTAACTATGCCTGCCACTAAGCAGATCCCTCTAAATCATCATTAAAAATCAATAAATACTTTTCCACGTGTTTTCTACATTAGCTCTGATTACAAAGTTTGCGCAGTTGACCTAGCAGGGGAGTGCAGCATTTGGAGATTTTTTTTTTTTTTTAATGATCCTATAATCTTTGATCTGCCTTATCTATGTTCCAGATTTCTGCAAGGGGACAGCAGGAAGACAACTATTTTAACCATATTCAGCTGTGGGTCCCTCCTGAGCCTAATTACTTTGCTTATATGGTAGTTTCTATTTCATCTGTTTGGGGCAGGGAAACTGAAATCATTTTGATCTCCTTCACCAATTTCCACCCACAGAAATAGCAAAGTAGTCTCCTCTCGTCCTGCAAGAGGGCTAGATTAATTACAGTGTCAGTTTTCTCTGACTACATGACTTACCTTTATTAGCAATTGTCTTTATTTCCAAGTGTTGTTTTATTTTTCTCTTGTGGAAAGAAATTATGCCTTTAGATTCTGAAGCTCCCTGATGAAGCCAAAGTCTTCCCCCCTGAGCCTTCAGATCCGCCACTTGCAGCACATATCACACACAGAAGTTGTTGAGCCAGCAAGCGCTAGCTATGATGAGCTCCCAGGTTTGTGACTGGAGGACGTGAGGACCACATTTGCATGTTAGAAGAAACATGAAGAAGGAAGAGGGCTGTCTTTGTGAAATGGAAAGAACCTGACAGGTGGACTGGGCTTTACAGGGGAGGGAAGATGTGCTGAGCTAATAGATTCAGGGACTGGATCACGCTCAACTGAATGCTCATCCATAATTATCCGGGATTACATAGCCAGGGGGTAAAATCTGAATTGTGATTACAGAGAACAGCTGTGGTCATAGTCAGAAAACCAATGTCAAGTTCCAAATCTCTTGAGTAAAGGTATAAATAGTAGAACAAGGAGAGAACAAATGGGGAGTAATAGGCAGAAAAGGCAGGGTGGGCAGCTGGTAGCTGAGAACACAAGTGGTGAGAGGGCAATCCTGAGGACTGCTCCTGTGAATGCCAGCATGGGGATGCCAGCTTACCTGTCCTGTTAGTGATGATGGTGACCTGCAGTCCCTTTCTGGAATTAGGGGGAGGGATGTCACTATTTTTGAAAAACCCTTGCACCAGCAATTGAAATTTAGTAGCACAGTGGCTGATCTCCAATGGAAGCAGAGAGTGAAAATCCACTGTACCACTGGCAGAAAGCTTTTCAAAGAAGGCTGCCTGACTTTATAAGAGGTCAGCAGGTCAGCAAAAGCTCCCATAACTCTGCTTCCTAGACACTGAATAGCTTGACTGACAAAAGTATTTTGCACAAGGAAGCCACCCAAGAAACATTCTTTTGAAAGCACCAGAGGCATTGATGGAGTCTAGGCCAGAGACTAGAGCTGCATGGCTGGACTTTGAACCTATGACTGACCATTATTTCTGTAATCCAGGTTTTCAGTTTGCCAAAGAGCACCTTTGCCCAGTGCCTTAGAAATCAGGTGTAAAAATTACAAAGCTGTTTGAACCTTTTTCTTGGCTAGTTAGGTGGACTTGACATTCAAAGCACTTTGGTCCTAGAAAATGGCATTTGGAGCCAAAGCAGAGCAGAAGAGATGCTCACTGAGGATGACCTGCCAGCACGTAGCTGGCAGGGTAACATGAATAGTATGTAAGTATCTCACCAATGTCACAGTGGCAAGGGAGATAGTCAACAGAGCAGGTCTGGTTCAGACAGAGCATGTCAAAACCCCGCTCTGCCACTTAGCCACTACTTGGCATTGGTCATGCCATTATTGTTATTATATATCCATGAAAGGAATCCAAGCATCTAGTCAACACAGAAAATAGGAAAATTAAGAACATGCTCAGAAACCAAGAAAAGGTATTTCTAGTGTTAAAAGTACGGCTCAATGCTAAACTGAGCTTGAATCATGAGATCCAGGGATGATGTACTATTTTTGTAGGGTGCCAGGTCTCTATGACTAGCAAGATGTGACAGCTTAATGAACCCAGAACTGAGTTAATAGGAAGGATAGTTAACACACAACCAATAACACACACTATCATGCACAGGGCGTTTACATATGTGCTGGAATCTATGCTAAGCTAATTATACTGATTCCATGAGATAAACACTATTATTCTCATTTATGAATAATTAGTATTTTAAACGTTAATTAATTTGCTCAAGGTCTATATCTCATTGTGAAAGAGTCAGAGGGAAGAACACACACACACAGGCTGGTCTGACTCAAATCCCATGTTTGTAATCACTGGAACATACTGAGATCTGAGTGTGGCACAGAGCGAGAGACAGGTGACACTTATTAAAAATTTGATTATAAATATCTCATGTGCTTTAGAGCTGAGAAAAGGTGCTTATGACAAATTTCATGTCCCAAATATCTATTACTTTCTTCCTATAAACCAGTAAGAAGCGACAGTGTCATTTTTCAAATTGCTATTGAAAGTGAGCTCATTCTGTGTTCCATGTTTCCCATCTATGAGAATTCATAGATATTCATTTTAACAATTGCCATTTCATCTAACATTTTAACAAGGGTGTAGGAAGGTATTATGATATGAAATAGGATATAGCCAGGAGTATAAGAAGCTAAAAGTTAAAAGCTTTGAGATGAAGGATCTGTCATCCTTTTAAAAAAGCAGAAACATGGAGAAGACATTCTAGAAAAACTAACAAACCAAATTTCCACAGCCCAAGAGCTGGGAACTGCAGACATAAGTAGTCCAACTAATGCTTTGTCTTTCTAAAAATGAGGCAAACATAAATCGACTTCAGTACCACTCAGCCGTCTGTCAGGAAGAGCTCTGGCAGGGTTGGGGAAGCAGGCTTGACCTCATACCCTGCAGTCTTTACTGAACCTCCAGCCCACTCCCTCCCATGTGTTCACAAGGTCTGTGTTTCAGGAATGTGCCCGTTCCACACACTATCTGTGTGCATCCTCAGCTACCAACTCTCAACCACGGGTAAAATGCTTGAGTTCATTCTCTTTCCTCTTCCATTTACTTTCCATGATCAAACAGTTTTCAATAAAACTTCACATCTTTGTTTCTAATATTTAGTATAGTCTTTTGCAGGATTCCCCTTCATTTCAACATCCCTTGATTTGGTTCTTGGAGTTGATTCCTGTAAGATATGCCTTTGAGGGCAGCACCTGCGGTTCAGTGAGTAGGGCACCAGCCCCATATACTGAGGGTGGCGAGTTTGAACCCAGCCCCAGCCTAACTGCAGCAAAAAATAGCCAGGCGCCTGTAGTCTGGGGAGGCTGAAGCAAGAGAATTGCCTAAGCCCAAGAGCTGGAGGTTGCTGTGAGCTGTGATGCCACAGCACTCTACCAAGGGTGACAAAGTGAGACTCTGTCTCTAAAAAAAAAAAAAAAAAGATATGTCTTTGATTTCCATACCACTGGAATGGTTGTGCTCCCAACCTTCTCACATGGCTGTATATTTTTACTGTCTATTTTTACTCCTAGGAGAGCACCTTATCACCTAATATTAATATATATGTGCACATATATATATATATATGTGAGTATCATCAACATACGCATTCATACTAAAGGAATTATTATAATACATTAACTCTCCTAAGAAATTTTATATTTTGACAAGGAAGCATATATTCTACAACTTAGGGAAATTATATTTTGGTCCTAGCTATAGGATATAAATCCACACACAGGAGCAATCTATTCCACTTATATTTATTTTACTTGACAGTCCTCTAAGAAATGCTAACTGTGAGTTTGTTCTTCAGAGAAGCAACTGTGTGCCTGGGGTCTGAGCACCCCTTGTCCAGATGTCAGGAGAATAGGTAGGTCATGGTATTGCAGAAGAATCCAAGGAACAATATAAGATTCTAACTTTTTCTCAAATTTGGATAACTTATCCTCCACAAATATTACAGGCAACCCGGAGTTACAAGCATCAACTTAGGTACAACTCACACTTAGGAACAGAAGCTAGAACTGTATTGTGCTTTCTGAGATTCTCTTCTGATCAGGAATAGAACAGGCTTCATACTGCCAGCCAGATATCTTGTGATTTCTTTATTAGGAGAACTATGGTAGCTGACACTAAATATTGACAATCCTTTAATGTGTTTAAATGCTTCCAGTATGATGGGCCAAATCACAGATGATGATTTTTGTTTTTAGTTAAAATATACGGGTAGAAATTAAATCATATATTCTTAGAGCCAGCCATTCTGAGTTCAATGGTTCTCAGCCCCATCATTTTCTAGTGAAATAACTTTCTACACCTCAGTTTCCTTGCCTGTAAAGTCAAAGATATAGTAGCACCTGCCAGTAGGTTATTATAAGAACTGCATCATAGTCAGTGTATGAACATGTACAGCGCTTGATACAATGTCTCACACACGGTAAGTGCTATCTGTGTTTGCTGTTAACATTTTATGATGAAATATATAACTTGCTGAAGACTTCATTTCAAAACACAAATTCTTCCATGGCCTCTGTTATCAAATTGGAGGTATATTTTTTTCATGAAAAAGATATAACCCTGGAGTGATGGCAAAAAGACATTTAAAAATTCCACAAGCCTCTTTAAATTACATGTGTAAAGGAAAAAGAGAAAAACTTTCTGATCACCTATTAAAATAATACTCAAATCAGGTTATTGAATACGAATGTGAAATTAGCCGGAGTTGTTTATCTGTTCGACAAACAAGATTTGGGAAGGGGGAAGCAGAAAAACCTGTCACAGGTTTATGCTCTGAGAAGTAACTCAGAGTCCGTTATGCGTCCCTCTCTCTGGAACATTCCTCAGCAGAAGAGAGACACAGTGAGTATTCACATTCTCCAAACTGCCAGGGTCCAGAGGTAAACACAGTGGCCTGGGCTGAAGGGAACAGAAAACTTACTGAGGTGAATATTCAATAGAGAAGTAGCTAAGATGGTGGCATTATGAAAACAACCAACTTAATTCCTGCAAGACCCTGGCAGTGGTCTGGGAAGTACCGGTAGCCTTTGATGAGAGTAACAGCCCCAGGATTCATTTAACTCCAGTACCTCATCACTGGGTTTCCTGCATGACAGGTGCTCTTGTATGTTAGTACAGTAATTTTACTAAAATATTCTTACAAGAATGTGCCTTTCCTGAAGGACACAAGGCTGATAATCCTAGGTTCCTCTTTTGGTGTGGCCAGTGCTAAAAACCTCTTAATTTTTGTGACTGCAAGAATCCAGAGGCTTGGCGCCCATAGTACAGTGGCACCCAGCCGGCCACATGGACAAATGCTGGTGGGTTCAAACCTGGCCCCACCAGCTAAACAATGACAACTGCAACAACAACAAAACAGCTGGGCATTGTGGCGGGCACATGTAGTCCCAGCTACTTAGGAGGTTGTGGCAAGAGAATCACTTGAGCTCAAGAGCTTGAGGTTGCTGTGAGCTGTAACGCCACATCACTCTAACGAGGGTGGCATAGTGAGATTCTGTCTCAAAAAAAAAAAAAAAATCTGAGATGGGGCTGCTTTTAAAACACATTCCCTGTTTACTCTCATCAGCACACAGGTCTCTAGGACCGGTGACTAACTGATTTAAATGGGAGGCTGGGAGGGCCCCGGCGTGAGGGCACGCCTGGACGAGGATGCAGTTTCCTTGAGGGAAGAATGTGTGCCTCACGGAAGGCAAGCTGTGAAGGGAGCGCGTGCCCCTCTGTGCTGAGCCCAGTGCCATGATGAAGCCTGCTCCTATCAGCTCTTGTGAGCCACCTGCCAACAGTTCTTCCCATCTTCACAGTAGTCACATCACGGTGACAGCTTGAAGTTTTGACAGCTTAACAACATCATAGAAATTGGCAAATTACAAATCAAGCCTTTTTCTTTCTTTTTTCTTTTTTTACAAGAATGTTGGTTTTTAAGAATTCACCGGCACGTAAATGATTATGGCTAATCATCATGCCTACAAGTTCCTCTGAACATATAACCTGGATTAATTTATTCTGAGGGAATAAAATACAGGAAAGATAAATATTAAATAGAGACAGGTTATTTAGACATGATGATACACATATGTTCTATTGTTTTGAAGGACAAATCTCTATTTGTCAATATTCAAATAGTAATCCTTACACTTGTTTCTACTTGCATCAGAGTCTATTTAGCTATGACTGTCTTGTCCCAGGTGTGCTGAGGTCCTTGGTGGCAGAACCATGTCTGATTTACTGTAATTTGTCACATATATGTGCACTTTCTGCCCAAATTTTTGAGGGAAAAATAACAATGTGCATTATATGTGGGTACTAGAGCTGGGGATTTGGGTAGCCCAGCAGGCCTCCTGGGACCTCTGAGCTCTCCCTCCTGGGCCTGCCAGGAGCATGGGGTTGCAGTACGAGAGGATTCAGGATCTGGCAGGAGCAGGTCAGAGCATCCTCCACTGAGCACTGCAATGCGAGAGGGGCAGTGGCAGGGCAGGTGTCAAGTGGGGTGAGGGCCAAGGCCTGGTTGTGCAGAAGAAACCAGGAGCCCCACATAGGCCCCAAGAGACCCATCTGGCTGCCTGTGGGTCAAGCAGCCTCAGAAGTTCCCACCCCACTCCCCAAGTTACAGATCCCCATGTGGTGGGGAGGGGAGGGCCCCTTGGAGAGAGAGAAGAGGCACCTTTCACAGAGCGGGCAGCAGTATCATCTGCGTGTTTACCAGGGGAATGTTTAGCCCTCCCCAGATGTGTCTCTCCTAGGCAAAAGCCGGCCATTTTCTTGAGGGGTGTTTTCCTGGAAGCTTGGGCCAAAACTGTGGGGGTGCATTATCCACAGGATCACCTTATACATGGTAAAGTATGGGACTCGTTCATCCAGCGTGTAGCTGTGTTTAACAAACTCCTGGACATTTCCAGACTTGCTAATTTTTTATTTCTTTACTTCTAACAGAACAAAAATATTACCTGCTCCAATGTCTTGGGATTACAGTGAGGATCAAACAATGCAATGGAAATGCCAGCAGCCATGCTTCCAGGTGGGAACCTCACACAGATTTTAAAAGTGTGCTGCAAAGTGCAGAGCAATATGAATATCGGCATTTATTCGTTGTTCTTTGCAGAGGGCCAGGTAGTGTAAAGAATCAGAGGGACCTTGGTTAAATCATGATTTTCCACTTCCTAACTATATAACCTTTAGGAAGGTTACTTAACCATTTTAAACCTGTTTCTACATCTTATGAACGATACAAAACCCAGCTGACAGGATGAACGTGAGAATTATGAGACATTACATATTGAGCTCTACCCAGCAGTTACTGGGGTATAGTAGATGCTTGACAAATTCACATTCCCTTTCCTATTCCCCATGAACAGAATATTTGTGCATGCAAAACTGTCTAATGATATTCACCCTAGTAGTCTCAATGAAAATGATCATTTTTGTCACCACCACTGTAATGTCCATGGACAAGAAGCTTTTTCACAGTGACTGTCATTTGATCTAAATAATTAATCTTTTAGAAAAAATCCACATCTAGCCCAATTTAGGTGCCTTTCTGTTCTATAAAGAAGAAACACAATTCCAGTCAATGAATTGTCACCAGCAGAGAAATGTCTTCCAGCAAAAGCTTTGGGGAAGTTTCAGGCTCAGCATAACTTCAGTTTTGTAGTGCGGTTGTTAAAACCTCCTCTGCAATCCTCTTTCACAGCACTTGGCAGAACGTAATGCCTTCCGTCGAGTTGGTGCTCTGCCTGGACGATGTCTCCTTGAGCCACACCAGCTGGGCGTCAACCTGTGTGTGCTTGAGAGATGGGTTGGGTTTCTCCTTCTGGCTCTAACTTGTGAGTTGAGCCACGCGAAGCCCAGGGCTCTCATCTTCTAAAAACAAGCATCTTAAACCAAGGCTGGAGCAGAGGAATTCAACCTTTGCCAGACATGCCTCTGTGAATCAATTTTTGGCCTTTGCTTTTACCAATGGAAACATTCACTCATTCTCAATCAACTAACTGCATAATTTTTGAAGTCTATATGTGGAATTACATCAGAGGACTGAGTCCTTTTTCATTTATGTTCCCTAGACCTTTGGATTCAGTGACAACTTGCCTTAACTAAACTCCAGAATTAAGGACGAGAACATTTTACATGCTGTTATCTAAGTGGAGAGACATCAGCTAGTGTCAATAAGTTTCATAATAAGATGCTGGTAGAGTGACACAGATTATATATATCAGCAATTGCTAACTTGAAAATAAAAGGCAATGTTAATGTCATCTTGTTCCTTTAGTAGCAGTCAAAGTTTATTAGAGAGGTATTCTAATTCTTGCTTATAGGTGCTTAGATTTATATTTTGATGCTTCTTGGCTTCTAAGGTCCTTATGGATACAATAATCTGTTTTTACATCTGTCTCCTTCCTCAGGCTGTAACCTCTTCTAGGCTAAGAGCTGTAATGGTTTCATTTTTCTACTACCTGGACTAGCATAGTGACTGGTACACAGTAGGCAATGAAAAATATTCATTCTTCAATCTTCCTCTTAAACCCAATTGAAAAGGAAGGGCCGGGGGAAAGGTGACACTCGACAATAATTGTGCCCAAATCTTATTCTGTCCGATGAATGAATCTGTGATCACTTGTCTCTGTAATTTCTTCAAGTCGATAGTTGCCTCCCAGGGCTCCTCTGGTCTAATTAGATTAACTGTTACCGTCAAGGCTATCTAATTGCTTGTACTGAAGAAAGCAAATTGCAGACAGTAGATATCAGTGCAAAATCAAACAGAAAACAGGTGTTTGCTAATTAAAACTGAGATTTTAATGAATGACCTGTGCCATTTTGGAGAATAAATACCACTCCAGGCATCTGCTGTATAATTAGGTTCTCTCTCTCTCTCTGTTTTCCTCTCTCTCCCTTCTTCTGTCTTGCCTGACTCATTCTATCAACAACATACTAGTAACTGTAAAATGACAAATTAAAAGAAAATGGCTTAGTAATTTCTACTCTTTATACAGCAACTAAAACAGGTGTTTCCACCCAGGTATCTATAAAAAAAAATAAATAAAATAAAATAAAAAAAACCTGAAGATGAGCACAGCCAATTCATATTCATATATGTATATACATTTTCCTAGTAGTCTATACGTTAAAGACAATAATGTGTTGGTGAAAGAGATGAGGAGGTGGAAAGGATACAGGAAGATCATATTAAAACGTTTTAATGTACATATTGGTCATGGTACCCTGGGGGAAGCTTAATACAGGTTCTGGTTCACCTACCATTTGAGACTTTATTTTGAGTTAATTGGGCTTCCTGCTGAGATGACTTCACCTGATGGATGTTGCTTTTGCCTTTTCCATTCATTTGAAAAAGGAGAAGCTAATTTAAAAATATAATAATAAGTCTGTGGAATGTGCCTGGTAAGCAGGTTTAACTGTATAGAAATGCTTCATTTTTTAGCAAAGCTAATATGAGGGAACTAACTTAGAATGACTTAATAGGAAGGACATGACAAAATGCCAGGGCATTTTGTTGAAATCATCGCTGCAGAAATATTCCCCACCATTCGTGTCTGTGCATCCAAGTGCTCTGGTAAGTGAGTGCTAGCTGTAGCTGTTTTATGTAATTAAACCCAGCTGCAGTATCCCAGTTACAGGAGCTCTGAGGACTTGGCAAAGCTATTATTGAGTACTATGTTAACTAATAGACAACCAAATGTGTTGAAATCTAAGGAAATCAAGTGGCTTCTGGACAAGTCTTTTAACTCATGCTGAGGTGCTGAAACAGAAGGCCATATGCTAAGTGTGCTGTGAGCATGTGCTGGGTCCTAGGCTTGAAGCACTCCACGTGCTGTGAGCATGGCCATGAAACAGAATATGCCCCAAAGCACTAAGTCAAATGCTTTGAGTACTATCCGAGTAACTGTCATATTTCAGTTGCTTCTTAATGAATACATATTCTTAGAGAAATAATAGAATTGCTTCTCTCTTCCAAAATCAGAAGGCACAAAACATATTACACACAGTCACACATGTACACCTTTTAGATCTGTTCTTGTGCGTATAGTGGGGGCATGGGTATGGTTGCAGGAACCCGTTATATGTACTGTGCATGCCCAAAATGTCAACTGGCTTAAATGACTTTTGATAAAAACACACTTATGATTTCAGGGCAGGATCCTAACCTCTCCATCCTATTATTTTTGGCACTTCCCAAAGGAATGCTCTGACGGCCACCAAGCACCAGTGTCAGTGTCAGCCAGCCTGTGACACCTTTGTTGTGAATGTCCTGCCACAGAGTTTTCTCCATTGTTGCAAGGTTGAAGGAAGACCTCACTGGCCAGGACACTCACAGTGTCCATTGGGAAAGGCCACTTTCTGGGTCAGGTGTCTCCCTGACCTCAGCTATTACTGAGTACTGTGTCAACTAATAGACAATCAAATGTGTTGAAATCTAAGGAAATCAAAGATTTAGGATGGCAGAGGGATGTCAGACTTGAAACCGAGTCTAAGAGTATGGTCCTCTCCATTTCTGTGGCATTCCTTATCACCTATTACCCCTGAACCAGTTCATTTTGCTTATGCCTGTATTCTCCCACTATTTTCTTATTACTACTATTTACTTATTTATTTATTGGACACATGGTCTCTCTCCATCACCCCACTGGGGTGCAGTGGCATCATTACAGCTCACTGCAGCCTCGAACTCCTGAATTCAAGTGATCCTCTCCCCTCTGCCTCTCAAACTACTGGAATTACAAATGTGAGCCCCTGCACCTAGCCCCATTATTTGTTTTATAAAAATAATTCATGTAGTTTATGGTTTTCAAACCTGACTTCAGCAGCTCCTAAAACATCCTAAGATGGGTGGAGAATTCTCTGTTCTACCCCTCGCTGCCACAGACCTTCTCTCTTACCACTCTTTCCTTGACAAAACTCCCCCAGTTGGGAACTTGTATTTTAATTTTTTAAAAATTAGATATCAGTTATATACAAAAAGTCATTTATGGTGATATGTGAGTATCTATCACCTAAAGAGACTGTTAGCAGTTCCCCTCAAGACTAACTGTTTCTCTGAATCAGATCATGCCCTTGCTTGCATCTGAAAGTCTTTAGTACCTATACATGTATCCCTAAAAAGGTACTCATTAGCTTTCAAATATATATCAATGAAGCTTGTGACAAATGCTCCTCTGTGACTTGCTCATTTTACTCATTATATTGTTTTGAAATCCATCACTCAACTTCAGTGTGTCAAATTGTATCAATCATCATCAAACGATAAATCAACCTTGCATAACTGGGAAATATAATTTGGTCATTAGGTGTTACTCATTTTATCTGTTCTTGAATTTGGTTTGCCAGCATTGTTCAAGATGTTCATAGCCTCCCGTTTTGGTATTTTGTGCCGTCTTTGCCTTGCTTTGGAATCAGGCATTCTCACAAGTCTCCTTTACTCCTCTCCTCTGAATGAAAATAGTTCATGCGCTGTCTCTGCCTTCTCTAATTGTTATATTTTAGGGGTGGTGGAGGGGCTAGACATAACTTGTCTCTTTCAGTTAATAGTTCACTAGAACTTGAAGCTTCACATTTAATTTTTTTACCAAAGTAATAGATAATAATTAAATTCTGGATTTCCACAAGTGAGCAGAAAGTAGTTTGGACTTCATTGGGGAGAGGGTGAAAGTATATTTAATGTGTGGAAAGAAGAATGAAATGTGCATTTCAGAGGTGTTGACAGCAGCAAAACCTGCAGACTGATAATTAAATTCATTTCCTGTTCTTCTTAGAACTTCCAGAAAATCTTCTACATTTTGTGACATCCATAGCAAATTAGTTATGATCATGCAGCAAAATTCTAGCAATGGAAGTTGGGCACAAGATTATGAGCATCACTTCCAGGCGTGTATTACAAAACCCTTCTGTGGAAGATTCTGCTTTTTCCCCATTCATGTGATTCCAACAAGAACCAGCATAATTAAAAGATGCTGGAAGTACCTCAGTCTCTGGTCGTGGGGTGTGATGACCTGAAAATCAGAAACACTTGTTTAACACATCACATAAGAGAGAACTTTCTATTGTTATTTCTACTGCTCCACTGAGATAATAAAGTATACCTGTAAGAATAGCTAGCATTATCCCAACTAACCCACTCTGATAATTTCTTTCTTCCCTTCATCTGCAGTTTCAGTAGTCATCTAGAAGACAAGCCAGACCACAGGACTTTATAATCTATAGTTCTTATTCTCTTTTTTAAATACATCTCTTCTTTTTGCTATGCTGCATCCCTGATAATTTCTTCTTATGTATCTCTCACTTCACTAAATATCTCTTTGCCTGTGTTTAATCTGCTGAGGGGTACAACAATATGGTTCTAGAAGGATTAAGTTATAGTATTCCATAAAACAGTGGGTAATTAACAATAATTTCAATAATTTCTTATATATTTCACAATGGCTGGAAGAATTGTAATGAACTCAATGCAAAGAAAAGATAAATGTTTGAGCTGATAGATCATGTACCATGATTTGATCATTTACACATTGGATACAGCTATCAAAATATCACATGTGCCCCCCAAATATATGTAACTATTATGTATAAGTACCTTTTAATTATATTATTTATTTATAAATGTTATATTAGATTTAAAAATGTTCTTGGTCCTTTAAAAATGCTTAAATGCTTTTTATATATCACCTTGTATCTTTAAAAAAAAAAAAACTTCTAGGGCTGGGCATGGTGGCTTACTCCTACAATGCCAGCACTTGGGAGGCCAAGGTGGGTGGATTGCCTGAGCTCACAGATTGGAGACAACAGTGAGACCTCATCTCTAAAAATAGCCAGGTGTTGGGGCAGGCACCTATAGTCCCAGCTACTTGGGAGGCTGAGGCAAGAGAATCACTTAAGCTCAAGAGTTTGAGGTTGCTGTGAGCTATGATGTCATAGCACTCTACCATGGGTAACAAGTGAGACTCTGTCTCAAAAAAAAAAATTATAAAATATATTAGACCTTTATATTTTATGGTCATTTTCTGAAAACTCTTTGAGTACCTGATTCTATGACCTTTTTTTCTACTGATTCTCCCTTAACTATGACCTGTTGACTTGTATATGTTGGGATTATTACTGTTGTTAAGTTTGCTTCCCCTATAACATTATCTTTTTTGCCTAAGTTTCTGTATCGAAAGTGGGTTATTTGAGAAAGAATTTGAGTTTGCCTATTCTGATTGGCTTCTTTCTCTTAGCAATATACATCAAAGTTATAATATATTATATTATAATATAATACAAAGTTTCTATGTTTTTTTTTATGACTTGATAACATTTCTTCTCAGTGTTGAATAATACTCCTTTGTTTAATAGTACCACATGTTTATCCATTCATGTTCCAAAGGAGATCTAGGTTGTTCCCAAGTTTTGGCAAGTATGAATAAAGTTGTTAAAAACATCCATGTGCTTATAACAGGACTTTGTGCAGACAGAAGTTTTCAGCTGGTTTGAGTAAATATGAGGGACAAAGATTGTTGGATCCTTTGATAAGAGGATGGTTAGTTTTGTAATAAACTGCAAAACTATCTTCCAAAGTGGCTGTACCATTTGTAATTTCCACCTGCAATCAATGAGGGTTCCTGTTACTCTACATTCTTGCCAGAATTTGATATTGTCAATGTTCTGAATTTCAGCTATTTTCTAATAGGAATAGTTCCATTCTAGAAATGGAATTCTCTCTCCCAGTCTTCATGAATAATATCTACAAACAGATGTTTATGGTAGAGAGGATGGAGGTGTTACATTAGCAGTGTTTCAGCTTCAACTAAGTCAGCCAAGCTGTGTTGTTACCCACACACACAAATTCCTTTTTGTGACCTCATCCTTAGAAACCATCAAAAGAACAATAACTATATCTGGCAAGCCTATGAGCAAATAATGGAGTTTCCTAAAAATGGAAAACACTCAAGATATGTAAATAGGGACTGTGATAATGATTGCATCACTGGACTGAATAAGGTAATGATGAAATCTTATTGATGTATGTTCCAAAGAGCGCAAATGAAAATGTTCATGTGTCTGAAGATGGCTTTAGTTTGACAGAAGGATATATAGAAAATCAGTATCACTTAATATCATTGTATTTAAGAACTTTCAAACCTAATGAGAGAGATAAAATAATTTAAGTGTACTTTAAACATTATCCATAACCCAGTTTGTTCCAAAATATATTTTAGTTGGGATGCTCATAATTATTTTCCATTAGCTCATAATTTTTTTCCATTACCTATATACCTTAGCCTTTGAGCTAGAAGGCCAATTCCAAAAAACCAACTTTGATTTTTCCTTACTCCCAGGGGACATTTGCCACTGTCAACTCTTCAGCTTAAAACACGATCTGTTTACTTTTCAAAGGTGAGAGCCTGTCCCTGTTCTAACAGTGTCCACTTTCAAAAGGACTGTCCTAGGATTCCTGTCCTTACTTAGTGAGTGACTATCTCATAACTCTGGCATAAGAGATTCTGAATAGTTGTTAGGAAATAGTTGATGCTTCTACGTGGAAATCACATGGGACCATTCCCCATCAGAATCACATTCTTGCTTTCTCTTGTTCATGAAATAGGCATAGAACTTTCCCACATGTAATAAGCAGATCTAATCATGAAAAGTGGGCTAGCAGGCTTGAAAACTAACAATAAGATCTATCTCCAGGTAGAGACCTTGGAGGTGAGTCTTTTATTTCCAAGGTTGTTCTGAAAATTAGCAAATTAAATTAAAAGGTTTACATGGTACAGAAATACCTATTTTAGCACTGTTCTTTTTCTGTTTATGCATAAGAATATTTTAATAGAGGAGAGCAAAATGGTGACCGAGTAACAGCTTCCTTGCATCTGGGCACTGTGAATCTAAGGAGATAAGACACCAGGGATCTCTGGCCAGTGGGATCTGCCTATAATCATCCCTGTGAGGATACAGGGAGTCAGCAAGACACTTCTGGACCCCTAGAGCAGGACAAAAATAGTGAAAAACTGGCAAGTGGTCATGTGTGTTCAATTGGTCTAGTCCCGCTAGCAACTGCACAGGAACTTAAAGAGCAAGAGGAAGTGAAAGGAAAGTTAGGGAAAGGAAACAGATAAGAAATTACTCATGAGGAAGAATCAGCAGAAAACTCCAGGCAACATGAAGAACCAGTCCAGAACAACCCCTCCAAGGGACCATGAGGTAGCTACTGCAGAGGATTCCACCTATAAAGAAATGTTAGGAATGACAGAAAGGGAATTTAGAATACACA
>CAUYPK010101901.1:0-38566 GCA_963574355.1 Loris lydekkerianus | reverse complement strand
ACAGAAAGAAGAGAGGCACAGAAAGAGGGAGACACAGCAACATAGGTGTACAGTATGGTACTTTGACACAACCTTAAAAAAACCCCAACCTCTGGGGGTGCCCAGTTGGGTGGTTCCCTTGAGGTCAGCAGCTCTTTGCTAGCCTGTTCGGACACAGTACCCCACCTCCACCAAGTAGAGAGGAAAGACAAAAATGCTATAAATCAAACCAAAACAAGCAAACAGAAAACTTTACAGGATAAAATTGGGGAGTGGGGGGGGGGGGGTAATCAAATAATAGAGGTAGAAACACTAGCAAAAATGAAGTTCTAATTGTTAAGGTAACCATGGAAAATTATATTTAAACTAGAAAAATGAAGAAAGAAAAGAAAAGAAAAGAAAGAAAGAAAAATCTAGAGGGAAAATGTTGAAATTTAAAAAAAAAGGAAAACCAAAAACAAAGTAGTATATATAGCTTGCTGAATATTGCCTGGGCAACAGGTGATCTTCTGGGGGATGAGATGTTAACCACAATGCTGATACGGCTATACGAGATGGCGACTACAGGCCTCTGCTGATTTCTCAAACCCTGCAGGGGTCTCCTCAGCCTGCTTAAAAGCCACTTTAAACTGCTAAACTTTGGCTAAGCAGAAGCTTTCCCAGGAAAGCACTTGTGGCTGGGATCACTCCTAAAGTAGCCATTCACTTACCCAGTGTGCCAAAACCTGTCTCACTCTATGCCCCTGAGGGCCAAGGCTGTAAGGTGTCTCAGTCCCCACCTTTAGGGTACTCAGTCACTAGATTACTCACTCCTGCCTGATCCTTGCTCTGTGACCCTGAGGGTAGAGCTTGCTAGGGCAGTTCTCCCACAATGGCTCCACACAGCCCATAGCAGAACACTATTAGCTCCGTCAGGCTCAGCAGCTCAGTCTGGGGCCCTAGACAATGCTTAAAGTCCTCCACACTCTTGCCCAAGTTCTCCCAAGGGAGTTCAACTGAGTGCCAAGTCCAAAAAAACAAAACAGCTCACAGGTAAGGCCTTTCCAGTTTGCAATCTCACTGCTGCCATACTTACCGCTGCTGGTGGGATTAGACCTAACGAACACACACAACCACTTGCCAGTTCTCCACTGCTTGTGTCCTCCTCATGGGGTCCTAGAAGTCTCTCGCTGACTCTCTGTGTCCCCAAAGGGATGTTTCTGGGCAGATCCCACCAGCCAGAGATGCCTGGAGTCTCCTCTCCCCAGTCTCACTGTGCCCAGTTGCAAGGAAACTATTACTCAGCAGCCATATTGCTCCTTCCCCCAAAAGTGCTTTTTCTATTCTCCTGCTCAATAATTGTCACAGAAGACTTCTGTGACCTCTGGTCAGCAAGAAATTTAGGGGATTTCTTCTCACTAGCAACAAGTCAATTCTGTAGTGGACACCAAATTAATTCCAACGCTGTCTACCTAGAGAGAGCATCAAATCCCACAGGTTGGGGACTCAATCCTCAAGTTGGCACCCAATCTTACTTTTTTTCTCTTTTGAGACAGAGACTCTGTTGCCCAGGCTAGAGTGCCATGGCTTTAGCCTACCTCATAGCAACTTCAAATTCCTGAGCTCAAATGATCCTCCTGCCTCAGCCTCCCAAGTAGCTGGAACTACAGGAACCCATCACTATGCCAGTTAATTTTTCTATTTCTAGTAGAGATGGGCTCTTATTCTTGCCCATTCTGATCTCCAATTCCTGAGCTCAAGTGATCCTCCTGCCTTGACCTCTCACAGTGCTAGGATTACAGGCATGAACCTCCACACCCAGGTCCAACCTTACTTCCAATGCGAATTGCAAGCCCTGGACTATTTCACTTGAGCTGCTGACTGATTGGCTATAAATTGGGGTTCCCAGGCCTCCTTCCTTAGGTTTGACTAATTTGCTAGGGTGGCTCATAGAACTCAGGCAAACACTGACATTCACCAGCTTATCATAAAGGATATTACAAAGGATAAAGGTAAAGAGATGCGTAGGGCAAGAGACAGGGGAAGCAGCAAAGAGTTTCCATGCCCTTTTTATATAAGCCACCCTCCAGACACCTGCATGCGTTTGGATATCTGGAAGCCTGCCAAACTCTACCCTTTGGGTTTTTATGGAAGCTTCATTACATGGCATGATTAATTATATCATTGGCCATTGGTGATCAATTTAATCTTTAGTCTTCTCCCGTCCCAGGTTTGGAAGTGGGCTGAAAGTCCCAACCCTCTAATGCTGCCTTGGTCTTTCTGTCCCAGCCATATTCTGAAACTACCCAAGAGCTGACCACTAACGGTCAACTTATGAGTGTACAAAAAGACACTTGTCACGTTGAAGATTTCAAAGATTTTAGGAATTATATGCCAGGAAATGGGGGATTAAGACTTAATATAGTATATATTTCAGAGTATCACAAATGTAATTTTCAGGCAACAAAATACTATCTACCAATGATAAGGAACAAACTGCTTCATGCAATGAACTGGATGAAGCTCACAGACATATGTTGACCCAAAAACTGCATACTGTATGATTCCATTTATGTACATGTCAGAATAATTGTTGCCTTTGAGAGGTATGAACCAGGAAAGGGGCACAAGGACTGGATGTTGGAGGAGGTTAGCAACTTGATCTGGAGGCAAAGTTTTGAGCTAAGCACTGGAGATTTATATTCAGAGTATGGATGTCATACCCTAATAAAAAAGAAAAGAACAAATGAAATAAAACTGGATGTGAGAGCTTCTTTTTTTCTGAGACAGCGCCTTACTCTGACAGGGTGTGGTGGTGCACAGCCTGTACTCTCAGCTATTTCGAAGGCTAAAGCAGGAGGATTACTTGAGCCTCAGGAGATTGAGGTTGCAGTGAACTGTGATGACAACACTGTACTCTAGCCCAAGAGTTTGAGGTTGCTGTGAACCATGACACCACAGCACTCTACTGAGGGCAGTATAGTGAAACTCTGTCTCAAAAAAAAAAAAAAAAAAAAAAAAAAGAAAAAGAAAAAGAAAATATCAGCTGGAGTATTCAATTTAAATTTAACTCATTTAAATAGAAGTTGTGTTTAGCTAATAATAGGGCTTTTAAAAAACCAGATCTATTACCATTATAACTTCTCGTAGTATTAATAATTTCTTTTCTCACTTAAAATAGTCCCAACTTAAAATAGTCATACCAGCATTTTGGTTTGGCCTGAAAAAAAAAGTTAATTTTGGATCTCACTGTTCATATTATTACAATAATTCTAAAACACCGAAAACATCTACAATGTGAAGATTATACCCCAACATCTTGAACAGCTATATCCCATGCATTTTAAGATGCCGTCTTCTTTGCAATGGCCAGACTTGACATGCGTATCATACAATGCATCTTAGCCCTGCATGGTGCAAGTACACCTCAAGAGAAGTCACTACTCCATCACCTTCCCCCATCACTGTTTTGTTTTTTGAGACAGAGTCTTACTATGTCGCTCTCAGTAGAGTGCTGTGATGTCACAGCTCACAGCAACCTCAAACTCTTGGGCGTAAGCAATTCTCTTGCTTTAGCCTCCCAAGTAGCTGGGACTACAGGCACCTGCCACAATGCCCGGCTATTTTTTGTTATTTTTTGTTGTAGTTGTCACTGTTGTTTTAGCAGGCCTGGGCTGGGTTCGAACCCGCCAGCCCCAGTGTATGTGCTACAGCTACAGGTGCCGAGCCCCATCATTGTTTTTTTACCATTTGGACATCACCATTATCTTTTAGCCAACATTTCATAGTGTGGTTTAAAAAATACCTTCCTCATGATAGTTTTTCTGCATGCAGAAGTAGCAGAGGAGTGTGGTGAGGAAATGTGTGGGCGCTGGGTTCAGACTGTCTGGGTTTGCATGTCTGCCCCACCATTATTCTTTGCACTACCTCTTGGCAAGTTGTTCAAGTTTTCTTTTTCTTTTCTTTTCTTTTTTTTTTTTTTTTTTTTTTGAGACAGAGTCTCTGTTGCCCTAGGCTAGAATGCTGTGGTGTCATAGCTCACAGCAACTTCAAACTCCTGGGTTCAAGCAATTCTCTAGCCTCAGTCTCCTCAGTAGCTGGGAGTACAGGCGTCTGCACAATACCCAGCTAGCTTTTCTATTTTTAGTAGAGACAGGGTCTTGCTTTTGCTCAAGTTGGTCTTGAACTTCTGGGCTTAAGCAGTCTACCAACTTCTGTCTCCCAGAATGCTGGGATTATAGGCATGAGCCACCCTGCTTGGCCTGTTGAAGCTTTCTAAATTTCAGTTTCTTGGCAATAAAAAGGAAATAATAAGGCCAGGTGTGGTGGGTCAAGTCAGCAATCCCAGCACTCTGGGAGGCTGAGATGGGTGGATTGCTTGAGCTCAGTTCAAGAGCAGTCCAAACAACAGCAGGACCCCATCTCTAGTAATAATAGAAAAATTAGCACACACCTGTAGTCCCAGCTACCTGGGAGGCTGAGGCAGGAGAATCCCTTGAATCCAGGAGTTTGAGCGAGCTGATGACGCCACTACACTCTACTCAAGGCAACAGAGCAAGACTCTGTTTCAAAAAAAAGAGATAATAATGCTTACCTTATAGGCTTATTGTAAGGTGAATACGAGATAATCATGTAAAAATGGTCAACACAGAGTAGGCACATGCTTAGTAAAAGTTAGCCATCATTATTATATCAATATTATTTACTAAAATAAATACAGGCTGTTCTCTGATTTTGCTGAATTATAAAAACTGAACATAACTTTGACCTTCAGTCATCACACAGGTTGAATTTGTTCATTAATTCACAGCGATTGATTACCTACTCTGTGAAAAAGGTAGACCAGAGCCCTATCCTCAGAGGGCTTCCCGGTGAGCTTTGGGCAAGCGCATATTCCTCTCTGGCCCAAGTTATCAGGCAGCGCTCAGTATCCTTGTTGGCCTGTGACTAGCAAACTAATAGGTCCTGTTAGCAACAGCTTGAGGTTTCCCAAGCTTCTCCTTACCAGCACGCTCTTCTCCTTCAGGGGCAACGTGTATCTGTGCAGCACTGGAAGTGCATTTTCATCGCCAGGCTTCTTTGCATACGCTTTTGAAAAAACATTAAGCTGTTCAGTTTCCACGGGTAGAAATGGAAAGCCTGGTTTTCGTGCCCACTCTGGTTAGTCTCAAAATGCCACTGAAAGTGGTATGGCTTCTAAAACTGATTTCAAAATTTTATTTTATTTTCTTTTAAAACTTTATTCAAATTAATACAAGGATACAATATTTAGGTTACATTGTTCTCACTTCCAGGGTAAAGTTCCATTAAGATTTCTAAATTTTAATAGACAAAATATTGAAGACTTAGGTAATTTTTATTTCCCTAAAAGGTGACTGTCCAAATCAATAAAATATCATCATGCTTTCATAACTTTAAGTGGCTTTCCATGAGCATTTTTGGCACATTGCTTCAAAAGCTATAGTCAGTGAGGCTGATAGTTTGAAGAACTGATGTCAAGTAGAGATAATATCTTGGTCTTGATCGAACTCATCATACCTGTCATTAATTTTTTTTGTTTTCTCCTCCTCCTCTTCCTCTTCTCACTGTGTTGGCCCAGCTGGAGTGCAGCCACACGGCCAGGTGTGGTGGGTCGAGTCTGTAATCCCCAGCACTCTGGGAGGCTGAGGTGGGTGGATTGCTTGAGTTCCTAAAATCTTCAAAATCTGTCATCAGAGTTCACTATAATCTAGAACTCCTAGGCTCAAGTGATCCTCCTGTCTCAACCTCCTGAGTAGCTGGGACTACAGGTGCCATGATGCCTGGCTAATTTTTCTCATTTTTGTAGAGATGGGAGCTCATTATGTTGCCTAAATTGGTCTCAGACTCCTGGCCTCAAGCAATCTTCCCTCCCCCCTGGGTCTCATTGGCCTGAGCCACCTTGATCAGCCTAAATTTTCTTCTTAGGGCAGTGCCTGTGGCTCAAGGAGTAGGGCACCGGCCCCATATTTGGGGGGGGTGTGGGTTCAAACCTGGTCCCGGCCAAAAAAAAAAAATGCAAAAAAAAAAAATATATACATTTTCTTCTTAAATGTTCCATTTTTCACCGGTGAGAGCCATTTTTAGTTTTAAATGTAATTGTTTAATCCATTTGAAGAAAATATTATATTAACATACATCAGGTATTCAGGCACTCATATCTAACAGCCTTACAGAAGGTCCTAGAATAATTTTTTTCCTTCAACACTGTTTTATTATAAGAGTGATGAGAAAAAAATCAATTCCTGCCTAGGGCCACTCTCTGTGTGGAGTCTGCTCATTCTCCCACGTCTCTGTGAATTTTCTCTAGGTATTCCAGTCTCCTTCTGTATCCCACGGATGTCACCTTAGGTACATTGGTGTGTCCCAGGATGAGTGGGTTGTGTGCATGGGTGTGCCATGTTGGAATGGCGTCCTGTCCAGGGTGGTTCCTGCCTTCTGTCCTAAGCCACTGAGATGGGTTCTGGACACTTGAGCCCCTGAACTGGAATAAGCAGGTAAATAATTATCTTGTTTTTCTTATATTTGTATATAGTGCACATTTATTTCAGCGTTCAATATTAGAAGTGTTTTGGTCTTTATCTAGAACAGGCATCCTCAAACTGCAGCCCGTGGGCCACATGAAGCGGTGTGATTGTATTTGTTCCCATTTTGTTTTTTACTTCAAAATAAGATATGTGCAGTGTGCATAGGAATTTGTTCATAGTTTTTTGTTGTTTTTTTTTAATTATAGTCTGGCGCTCCAGCCATCTGAGGGACAGTGACTTGGCTCCTTGTTTAAAAAGTTTGAGGATGCCTGATCTAGAAGCTTGGTAATGTTTCTATGACCAGAAATAAGCTGTAAGGGCTGGGTGTGGTGGCTCCTGCCTATAATCTTCGTACTTTGGGAGGCTGAGGTGCGTGGATTGCTTAAGCTCAGGAGCTAGAGACCAACCTGGGCAAGAGCAAGACCCTGCTTCTGATAGAAGTAGAAAAACTGAGGCAAGAAGATCGATTGAGCCTAGGAGTTGGAGGTTGCCGTGAGCTATGATGACACCAAAGCACTCTACCCAGGGTGACAGAGTGAGACTATCTCAATAAAAAAAAAAAAAAAAAGGAAAGAAATCAGCTGTAGGAACTTAATTCTTATTTGTATTAGTTAATCTATGGTATGACTGGTTTTCTTGTACATTGTTTTATATAAGGCTAAAGTTTTTAAGAACCTATGGAGGATGTTAAGTGAAGACTCACTGCAGGACAGGGTAATATATAAACTAGTTCTTGCAGGACTACTGGACTATGATGAGAGCATGAGCCTTGTCACCAATGTGTTCCCATTTGGAATTACAACACATTTGGATATAGGTCTTATTGTTTGTTATAAACGTAATTCAAACGTATTTACTTTAGAAAATTTAATTTTTACAGAGTAACATATAACAGGATCTGTTTATATAAAGAGATTCATAGAAGTGTGTTGGGCATTGTCAGTGTCCAGCCCATTTCCTCTTAGCCCACCCAGAGACCTGCAACTTCAGTGGAGTTTCTGTACCTAGTGGGGCCTTCCACGCTCAGGAAGTTGTGTCCCTCTGTCTGAGAGTTTTCTCTGGCCACAGGTGTATACTTGGGAAGTTATGGCTCCTCAGAGCAACCCACGATCAATGAGGGACTGGAGTTGGTGGACACCTTTCCCAACGTCCTTGCCCCTTGCTAGGACAATTCTGAGGTTTGTTTGACACAGCTTCTCATAGTGTCAGCTGAGAGGGGCTCAAATGGGTTGAGCCCCAGTTGCCCCAAGAGCTGACCTGCTTACCAACACACCTTTTCTGGCTCTCCCCCTTCCTGTCTCCCTTCCCCTGTCCCTCACCATGCTTCTTCAGATCATGTTCCCACAAATGTACTTACATCCAAATCATTGATATGGGACTGCTTTGATGGGGACCCACTATTTCTTTGTCTGAGGCACAGTCTTATTCTGTGGCCCAGGCTAGAGTTCCATGGCATTAGCTTAGTTCACAGCAACCTCAAACTCTTGGCTCAAGTGATCCTCCTCTCTCAGCCTCCCAAGTAGCTGGGACTACAGGCACTCGCCACAATGCCTGACTAGTTTTCTATTTTTAGTAGAGATGAGGTCTCACTCTTGTTCAGGCTGGTCTCACACTCCTGAGCTGGAGTGAGCCTACTGCCTCGAGTGCTAGGATTGTTAAGTGTGAGCCATCAAACCAGGCCATCAAACATTATTTAATACTTACACAAACAACGTGGGAGGATTCAGACCTGATGATGGTGCTGCAGGCACAAATTGAAGTGGCTATCCAACTCACAATATAGTAGTTCTCCTATTTACCACACATATGCTCCCTTTCTCCTCTTGAAGAATTCTTCCCCCACCAAATAGAAACTGGTGATTGAAATAGAAACCTCCCTGACCACAGTGATTGGTTGGGGTTGGGCATCTGATCTAAGCTATTAATAATGCTGGCAATTATAACTGATCCATGGAGAGAAAATAACTCACACTGGACTAATAAGAAAACTTCCCTAGGATTTTTCTAACTGATGCTAGGGGAAGAGAGCCTCTTTCTTCTAAGAGTTATGAAACTATGCGCCCAGAGCTGGTCCTGTTCACAGTCAGAGAGTATATAGTCAGTTCTCAGAGAGAGGCAGAGAGAAGAACGACAAGAATGTCTTCACGGCATTTGAATCCCTAGGGCCAACTGATCCTAAACCAGCTCCATTTGTCCTTCCCTGCAGTTGAAGACTACAGAACTGGAGTTTTGTTTTGTTTTGAGACAGGGTCTCAAGCTGTTGCTCTGGGTAGAATGCCAGGGCATCACAGCTCACAGCAACCTCAAACTCTTGGGCTGAAGTGATTCTCTTGCTTCAGCCTCCCAAGTAGCTGGGACTATAGGCACATGCCACAATACCCGGCTATTTTTTTTTTTTTTTTATTGTTGCAGTTGTCATTGTTGTTTAGCTGGCCTGGGCCAGGTTTGAATCCCTGCCCCTACCTCTGTGTATGTGGCTAGCACCTTACCCACTGAGCTACAGGCACCACCCTACAGAAGTGTAGTTTTCCATGTACATTAGCACCCTGGCATAAGTTAGTTAAAGTAAGATCTTTATAGTTTACAACCAGAGGATCCTAGTACAGATGTTTAACTCTGGGACAAAAAGTTGGATTAGGAGTGAGGATGTGAAGCAGGAGATTCGGTTTTCAGATGTTGTGTTTTTCAGTTCTAGGATTTCCATTTAGTTCTTTTTTACACTTACCAGATCTCTCTTGAATTTCTCATGTCTGCACCTAGTAATATGCATCTTTTCCAGACCCTTTACTATGCTTACCAAAGTTATTTTAGAGTTCTTATATGCCAATTATGACATCTGGGCTGTTTGTGAGTCTGTTTCTATTGACTAATATATCTCTTGACTATAGGTCACATTTTACTTTTTCTTCATATATCTAGTGATTTTTGTATAGTGAACATTGTGAATGATATGTTAGAGAGACTAGAAACTGTTATCTTTCTCTGAAGAGCATTTTCTTGCAGTAGGCAGTTAAACCACTGGTGGATCACACCACTTATTTTTTAGCTTTCATTAGGATGGGTCTATTTGAGTTTTATCCTTAATACTAGAGTGTATGCCTTAGTCACAGATAAAATCTTTACTCTAAGGGTATGGCCCATCCATGTATTTAATGAAAAGCTCAAGTTGTATGACAAATTCCTCCTAACTTGCAGAGACATTCAACTACAAACTCTTTCTCCCCTGTGATGGGCCACTGATGAAATCTCTGCTCAGCTATTGTTTAGATTTCTCAGAGTATCACCTGCTCATCTATAGTTCAGGCATCAGCCAAGGATTTGAGGAGCATTTAGATATGTAAATTTTGGGACCTCCAGTTATGTGATTCTCTCCTTTTTTAAACTCTCCTCTGTCCCAATTTCCAGCCACTGTGCTTGCAAAGTCTTTCTTGGAATCATCAGGCCAGTAAGCCTGGGACTTTCTGTTCTGGGTCAGAACCCTCAGTGACCTCCCACTCTATGGGAGCTGACTGTGGGTCTGTGAGTGGTCCTTGAACCAGCAGCATTAGTGTCACTTGGGAACTTGTTGGAAATGCAAATTTTTAGGACATACCCCAGACTTTTGGAAGTGACTCAAAGATCCTAGGTGTGGAGCCCAGCCTTCTATGTTTCAACAAATGTCCCATAGAGTCTAATAAACCCTAAGGCTCAGGAATGCCTGACTGCCTTAGAGGAAAGCCATGTGACTGTGCATCTCACCTGGAGTGTTTCCCTTCTTTCTCCGGTCAAGTCACCTTCCCTCGCTGTGTGGTTGCTCTCTGGGGGCATCAATAGGTTTTTTAATTTTTGCCCAGAGTTCATAATTTATGTTGTACAAGGGGTTGGCCTTCTACCTATCACTCTACTCTGTCAGACCAGAATTTGGACAATTTTTATCAGAAATACTAGACTATATACTGTCTGATTTATTTTACATTGTTATTTTAAAAATAAATTTAAAATATCTTTAATTGTTTCTGGTGCTGTGGTGGATGCCAATAGTCCCAGCCATTCAAGAGGCTGAGTGCAGGAATTCAAGGCTGTGGTGCATTAAGATTGAGCACTGCATTCCAGCCTGGAACAGAGTGAGACCTGGTCTCTTTTTAAAATTGATATTTGATGGCTTGGCGCCTGTGGCTCAAGGGGCTAAGGTGCCAGCCACGTACACCTGAACTGGCGGGTTTGAATCCATCCCGGGCCACCAAACAACAATGACAGCTGCAACCTAAAAATAGCTGGGTGTTATGGCGGGCACGTGTAGTCCCAGCTACTTGGGAGGTAGAGGCAGGAGAATCGCTTGAGCCCAGTAGTTGGAAGTTGCTGTGAGCTGTGATGCCACAGCACTCTACCCAGGGCAACAGCTTGAGGCTCTGTCTCAAGAAATAAAATAAAATAAAATAAAATTGATATTTGAATCAAATGTTTGTGAACCCTGGATACACTTTACAGTTTTATGGGACATAGCTTGAAACTCTGTAGTTTTTAAGCCTATGATTGACAGTGTGGGTGGGGATTAACTTCCGCCATGTGTAGGAGTATCGCTATAGGAACTGTTGCCATGGCAACAGGCCTATCACAGAGGTGATAACCCAGCTTGTGCAGAGTGGGGTGGAATGTGGTATTATACCTTCCTGGTCCCCATTCCAGAAGACAACAGAGACTAGCTTTGCACCTTGAAAGAGGAAGTGGATGACCATATAGAAATTAGCTTTCTGCTAAACACATTTCCAGCATTCCAACCTGTCTACAAAAGGAGGCTCTTCTTAACTCTCGTGAGCCAGATTCATACTAGCTTGGTCCTTACCTGTTAACTTCACCTGCTCACATTCCAAAAAGTGCAAAGAGTCCCTGATCCTCACTGAGGAGACTGACCTTGTGTTTCACAGTATTCCCACCACATCAGACCTATGGAATGAAGAGAAAGTTCTTCTAAATAAATTACTGTGGGATGGGTATGGTGGCTCCTTGAGCTGAAGGAGGATTTCTTGAGCCCAGGAATTCAAGACCAGTCTGGGCAACACAGAAGACCCCATTTCTAAAAAAAAAAAAGTAAGAAAAATTAGCCAGGTGTGGTGGGACACACCTGTGGTCCTAGGTACTGGAAAGGCTGAAGCAGGAGGATCACTTAAGCCCAGGAGCTCAAAGCTGCAGTGAACTATGATCATGTCATTGTATTCCAGCTCTAGGCAACAGAGTGAGTCCCCGCCTCTAAAAAAATTTTTTTAAATAAATAAATAAGTAAGTCACTGCAGTCTTCTCTCTTCCACCGCTTCTTTCCCTCTCCCAGTTTTGTCCACAAGGCACAAGACCAGCAGTGCTTCTCCAACTTTAATGAGCACACACGTGCCCCAGGGATCTTGCTAAAATGTGAATCCTGATGTAGTAGGTATTATGGGTCTAAATAGGTCCCCTCAAAATTCATGTGTTGAAATCATAACCCTACTACCCCAGAATGTGACTGTGTTTGGAGACAGAGTCTTCATCTGTAAAATAGGAATGATAATGATTATCATACCTATTAGGGTTTATGCACCAATCACTCACATTTGCTGAGTGATTGGTGCATAACTATTCAGTAATCATTAGCTATTAAATAATTAATACTAGGTTGATTTTACTTTGAATATCTTTTTTACGTCATCAATCAAGTATGAGACCACAGTGTTACTAAATTTGTAGCTAACCACCAAGCCTCAAAGGGAAAATATTTTGAATTCTCATTCAAGCAGCAAATGTGATCACACATTGTCCCAAGTGCAGAGGCAGTGAAAACTTGCTTCCTGCCTTCAAGGAACCAACCTGTTTCTGTCCTCCCAGAAAGACCCCAAACTGCCACAGCAACCTCAAGGGAAAAGGGAGTGGCAGAATCTGCAGGCTGGTTCATTTCCTCTCGGCCTCAAGCCTCAGGGGTAGGGTGCCCGCCCGCCCCTGGGACCGTGGCGTTGCCAGGGCAGCTTCCCTGTTGACACGCCGGGGCTGCTGTTTGGGGCTAATCTTCGGAGCTGCGCCCTGCTGGCGGCTCTGCAACTCAAAACGGCTTGCGTAATGACTACTAAAGCAATAAGGATGCACGCAGATCCAAGAAAATTTACTCCCTACAGGAATATGATTTTGGCTACTTTTAAGTTGGTGTTTCTTTGTCTTTTAAGCCACAAGCATTAAGTGTCTGTCTGAAATTCCAGTTCTCCCACGTTTCCTACTGCAGAGGCCCTTTTCTCTGGTAAATCACTAAGATACTCTTGGTGCCTGACTGGGGGATGAGGAGCCAGTCACCCCCTGCCCCAGTCCATTTTCTATGTGGGGCTTTCCTCACATTTTAGGAGGTGTACTCGAATTTCAGCATTTCTGCTGTCACCATTCAGACCCTCAGAAATCTCCTGGGCCTCCTTTCCCTTCCACTAGTTTAAAATCCAGTATCATCCACTGTGGTCTGCCTTGCAGGGCCTGGAATCATCTTGAAACTGCTCACCCACCTCTCAGTTCTGTCATTAAGGTCCTTCATGCTCTGTCTCAGAACAGCTACCCGACCCCCCAGCTCTCCCTGGATCAAAACAGCATCCTGGAATGGAAGGGGTGAGAGCATGATTGTGTTCTAAGAGTCACCTTGAATTTGTTCTAAGTGAAGTGCAGTATGAATCAGACGGCAGCAGACACCATCTCTTTGACCCCTGCCCCTCACTTAGCCCCAAGCAGGGCTCTTCCACTCTGCTGCCAAAATATTCTTTCCATAATGTAAGTCTGGTGCCAGCTCTCTACTTAAAATCCTTTAATACTGACCCTCCCCCACTGTTTCCAGAATAAGTGACCATCCAACAGCACTGTCAGAGTGTTGGGCCCTGCCATGTGCCTGAGGCCTAGTGCAACTTCCCGAGCCTGACTAGAAGTAGATCCATCAAGCTACTTCCGCGTAGCAATGACTCAGCAAGGCCCGGGCCTGAAACTGCCTCTACCTAGATACAGCCGATGTGGTACCATGCCACTGGCCCAACCCTGTTACCATCCATCACACCACCTCATCCCCCGCCTCCTTTCCCCGCCCCTTCCCCACGCTGTATATAAGCAGCTGCTTGACGCAAATTCGGGCCACCGACGCTCACCATCCCGCTCAGCCCCGTGGACAGAGTCAGGCTGGCCCTGCTCTCTCCTCTTCTGAACCTGCCAGATAACCTGGCATCAGAGCATCTGCATTGTCAAGAAAGGCCAGAAGTTTGGGTTTTTATGTGACTCCCCTGTATTTTGTATTTTTAAAGTTATGATATTTTATACGTTAAATTATGAAAACATTGCAGTCAGTCTCTTACCTACTTCTGGCCCCTAGGTCCCTATCTGAAGAGGCCACTGCTGTTTCCAACTTCTTCTGTTGCCCTTCCGTCTCTCTCTGTCACACACACACATACACTCTCCCACGCACACACCCTTTCTTTTTCATACAGATGTAGCCAATTCAATTATTTATTAATTTTAATTTTTTTTTTAAGAGACAGAGTCTCTAGGGTTTTGCTCTGTCATCCTTGCTGGTATGCAGTGGTGTCACTGTAGCTCTCTGCAAGCTTGAACTCCAGGGCTCAAGGGATCTTCCCACCTCAGACTGAGTAGCTAGGACTATAGGTATGTGCCAACACACCCAGCTAGTAGCCAATTTTTTAATGTTGTTGTAAAGTTTTAAAACCCTGAAGGTCAAACGAAACACTTTTGCACCCCGGGTTATAAATCCAATGTGCCTTATGACCCATTGACTGAAAGTTCCCTGAAGCCAGAGAACTTTGTCCCCACATCCCCTTTGACTCCTAGCACAATGCCTTGCACACAGTTGGCACACAATAAGTACACTGCCCATCCAGGGAAACGTTTTTTAAGCCTAACTCTGTGCCTAACACTATCTCCCCAGGGACGGCCAAGGACTACTGAGTGGACTGTGACACAACCTCTGAGGGGACACACGGGAGCAGTGAAGTCTCAAGTCCCATGCAAGCACAACAGAATGCTTAGAACCTGGCCATTCTCCAATTTTCTGGGTCACCTGTCTACGACAAATGGACAGAAGAGCAGATCACTCTCTGTTCTCCAGTCTGGCCTCATGGGGTGTCTGCTCGAGCAGTGTGCTGAGACCAGAATCCCCAACCTGGCTGTCATTCCCAAGGGCATAGTTTCCATTTTTTGCTCTTTGCCAGGGCAAGGCAAACCAGGGCAGGACAGAAAGCACAGGCATGGGCAGAGCCTTCTGACTGTCCCTGGGTGCTGGGCGGGGTGGGGCTGGGCTGGGCACAGTGAGTAAGGCCTTCAAGTTTCATCATGTTGGGAGAAGACTCATAGCTCGGGTGGTTTTGGAATCTCCTAGCATAGATTCTATTTGCTTACTCACCTGAATCCTGACACCAACTGCACCATGTGCACAGGTCACTTTGACCTATTGGTTGGCACGCTCCATGGCTGTGGGACAAAGTGACATTTTCAGTTCATGAGATGGACCCCACTGTGGAACTGTAACAAACTCTGAGCACCTTTCTCTCCCCATCCTCTGAGGCAGTGATTTCCAATCCTGCTCTGCAGTGACACAGGACAGGTGAGTTTTGTCAGCAGCTCACAATGTCCCTGGACCTGCACTGTGACATCACCCCTTTCTCTCCCACTCAAAACAGCACCCTGGAATGGAAGGGGTAAGAGCATGATTATGTTCTAAGAGTTACCTTGAATTTGTTCTAAGTATAGTATAGTATGAATCTTAATCCCAAAACTCAAGTGGGTAAGACTGACCATATTCTTTTTTTTTTTTTATTATTATTTCAAGCTATCCTGGGCTTGGAGCCCTCGTTCTTTGGGTTGGCTTAAAAATTATATTGGTAGTGACAGCATAGGGCAGTCTCCCCTTCCCTGGGGATGTGTTAAAATCCAGGTTACCTGGTACCTTGAAAATAGGGACAGGACCAAGGCCTCTATGGACATTCCCAGGGCTCCAACCAACGTGCTCCTTCAGGGAAGGAAGCTTGCGACAGCTTCCTGTCCAGGCTGAGGCATGAGACCCCTAAGCCAAGGCCCTAACCCTCTGAGAGACACCACAGAGCCTCTCCACAGAAGTCCTGCCATTCTGCCATCTGTCACGGGACTGTCACGGAGGACATTCCAGCCTGAAATGCTTGGGGGCCACTCATCCCCAACCCCTTCCCGGCTTTAGGATTCTAGAAAACACAACCCAGATTGTCTTCACAAACAGCTTTTGCATTCAGCCCCCAAAACAAACCTCCCTGAGGCAAGACTGGTTTCCTACTTGGAAAGAAGAAATGAAATACAGGAAAAACAAAACCCACACTAAGAGCTCAGTATACTACCCTGCCACCTCATTTCTATTAGAATTAACCAGTTTTACCTCACAAATCTCAGCATAGGCACAAACTCAGTACTTGTCACAAACGACTTGTGCCACCCCCAGCTTATGTAACCCCCACCACTGCTTTGCTTTAAAGTAGAGGGGAAAAAAACATGGGAGAATAATCTCTCCTCACTCTTGCTTTGTTTCTTTCATTCACTGATTATCCCCAGAATGAAAAATAAAGACCATTCTCCCTGAGGGAGCAATTTCTAGCCAAGAAGATTATCAGAACGTTGCCCAATGCCCTAATTAACTATACCAAACACAGTCAGTGATGAAAGTGGAAGCATCAGCTTATTATAATTAGACATCACTGATTCACATGGAATTTATAAGACTATTTCTATTACTAAAAGTATTTTCTCCACTTAATTAGCACTTTCTTAAAAACATCTTTAGTTTTTCTTTTTAACCTGACTAGGATAGTATCGCTGAACCAGACAGCAATGGCATCTGGTCTGTGAAACATCTGAGTCAATAATATGGCAACTCACTAGAGAAAAACAGAGTTAAATTCATGAAGAGGAAAGGGACAGGGGAGAAGAGGGGAGGGAGCTCAAAGCTCCACCTGACCAGTACAATGTAGGGGTATATGCCACTCCTCCTGGGTAAAGGACTCAATGACCACTTGGATACTACCAAACAATGCAAACAATGTAACCTAACTGTACGTGCCTTTATACTATTAATCTGAAATAAAAAAAAATACAGCACATATTTATACATTAAAAAATAATATGGCAGGGCCAGGCACGGTGGCTCACACCTGTAATCCTAGCACTGTGGGAGGCGAAGGCAAGTGGATTGCCTGAGCTCATGGGTTCAAGACCAGCCTGAGCCAGAGTGAGACCCTATCTCTAAAAATAGCTAGTTGGAGATACCCTGGGCATTAAGAAGACCCTTCATGTCTAAAAATAAATTAGCCAGGCATGGTGGTGGTGGGCGCCTATAGTCCCAGCTAGTTGGGAGGCTGAGGCAAGAGACTCACTTGAGCCCAAGAGTTTGAGGTTGCTGTGAACTATGACACCATGGCACTTTACCGAGGGTGACAAAATGAGACTCTGTCTCAAAAAAGAAAAAGAAAATATCTATATATATATCTATATATATAGATACATATATATGGCAATCAGTTTTTAAAAGCTCACTGCCTTATTACATTATTATATATAATATTTGGGCAGGCATATGATCAAGCACTTGAAGTTAAGTAGTAAGTTGAGATTTGAGTTTTGAGTTCTTCAGGATTTTTATCCCAGCTGTGTATTAAGTAAGACCTCAGAGGCTGGGCCTTGGGCTGGTTTTACACCTGATACCAGGGCTGGAACACATGACTGGCCATCCTCAGCCCTTGCTGGAAGCAATGGCTACTTTCCAGGCCAGAACATTGTCTGTCTAAAGGCGCCCACGATGAACGGACATGTATACTAAATAAATATAAATGTAAACCTAAACCTGAAATCATTTTTACCTATCAGGTGGACATAGATTAAAATATGGATAATAAGTGTGGGAGAACTTGGGAGCAAACAGTAGACTCATAAATCATTGATGAGAGTAACCATCCATCAGTATTTTAGTGGGTAATTTGCCAATGTCTAGGCAAATTTTTCAATGCTCATGCGCTTTCTCCTAGCAGTTCCATTGCTAAAAATTTTCCATACAATATACTAAAAATTGTATACCAAGAAAAAAATGTACAATGTACATGCAGGATGTTTCCTGCATAATTGTTTGCAATAGCAACAAACCAGAAACCAGTTAAATGTTTCAGTAGGGATTAAATACACTGTAGGACAGCACTACAATGGAATTATGTCACCATTTAAAAGAATGTGGTCAATCTTGCATGCTAAGAAAAAAATCTCTCCAAGATATAATATTAAATAAAAAAAGGAGCATATAAAATGCTGATATTCTTTTCTCTGGCAGGATACACAAAATATTGCTGACATGGTTATTTTTCCTAACAATATACATACATTCTAAAAAGTTACAGTCCCTGATCTATCTAAGGGGCAATTTCCCTGTCCCCTTTCTTTGTACTTTTAGCATTAAAAAAGTATTTCTTTAAAAGAATGATGCTGTATTTATGTAAAAGTTGAAAGATGTCTGTAAGAGACTGTATTTTCCAAAATGGCCAGGGCAATATTCCCAGTCCTACATGCCCTTCCAGAACTTCATTACTCTCCGTTAGGAGGACACATTTATCCCGTCCTCTTGACCCTGGGTGGGACTTAGTGACAGCCTCAAACATCAGAATGCTGTGGCTTCTGGGGCTATGTAAAAATGGCCTTATGGCTTCCATGTGGCTCTTGCTCTCTCTCGGAGTGCCTGCCCTGGAAATCCAGCCACCATGATGTGAGGAGTCCCAACCTACCAACAGTTCAGTGGTTTTGAGTATGTTCACAGAGTTGGGCAAACATTGCCACTATCGAATTCTAGAACATTTACATCATCCCCAAAAGGATTTAGCAACCAGTTCCCACCCACCCCAGGCCTGGCAACGCTCAGCTACTTTTCATCTCTATGAACTTGCCTAGTTTCTGAACATTCATACAGATGGAATTGCACGTGTCCCTTTCTGTCTAGCTTCTTGCACCTAGCACAATGCCTTCAAGGCTCATCAGGCTGTGGATATCAATACCATGGATGAATAATACTCCATCGTATGGATAGCTCACCTTTTGTTTATCCATTCATCAGTTGGCAGACATTTGGGTTGTTTCCACTTTTTGGTTGTGAGGAATAATCTTGCCATGAAAACATGTACATGGTTTTTGTGTGGATATGTTTTCCACTTTCTTGTGTTCAATTACTTTTAAATCACCTAAGTATTAAATGATAAATACCTAATAATTAAATGATACTGGATAATAATAAACGATACACAATTACTTCTTATTCATTAAAGTAGACTCCCTAAGAGCAGAAACCTGTTTCTTCATGGTAATTCAGATTCAATAAGGACCACTGGTAGTAATAAAAAGTAGAAAAACCAAAGTAATAAAACAGCACGATTTAAAATCCACATTTTTTCACTAATTCACACAAACCTTTACCAAATCAGTCTGAATTAATGAGACAGTAATTTACTGTCTCTATCTAAAAAGAGCTATTATGTGGTCTACAAAATTCCTCTTTATATGCCAAAATGAAAACCTATCATTTCATTTTAATTTTTTTTGAGACAGAATCTCACCCTGTGGTCCTGGGTAGAGTGCTGCGGTGTTAGCACCAGCAACCTCAAACTCTTGGGCTCAAACAATCTCTTGCCTCACTTTTTCTATTTTTAGTAGAGTCAGGGTCTCACTCTTGCTCAGACTGGCCTCCAACTTCCAAGCTCAAATAGTTCACCTGCCTCAGCCTTCCAGAGTGCTAGAATTATAGGTGTGAGCCACTGCGCACAGCAAAAACCTATCATTTTAATTTGACATATAGGGAGTGACTTGAGCCTCTTTAGGATTTTGGGGTTATTGTAGAATTGTGAACACAGAACCTTGTGCTATGCTGTGACTTACCTGTTTGGGTTTATTTAATAAGTGAAATAGAGGTTAGTAGATAATAGATTGTAAAAACAGACTGAATGTGTTTAAAACCCCAGACAATGAAAACCTACTTACATGGGTGTTTAGACTCACATTTAGAGCCTGCCTCCTGCCCCAGGAGAACAACATGCAGATAAGAACCACCTCCCTTCAGGACGGTCCTGCTTTCCCCAGTGCCTCCTGCCGCATCTCCAGCAAGCCTGGTGTCCTTCCAATGTGCCTGTGCCACATCAATGTAGTAAGGAAAGAATGGGGCAACTGTTGTCGAAGCCACTTGGGGTGGGGGGAGAAGAAACCACACTAATGAGAAACTGTAGATGCTTTTGCCCACGGAAAATGACCAGTTAGCTTGGTTTCAGTCCTTGGCACCAAGCCTTGGGTTGCTCATTCTCGAGCAGACTTCTTTCCACTCGGCTTTCTCCCGGTCAGTGTCCTGGCACGTCATCAGACGGGAACATAATGAGCAAGCAGCGTCTCCCGGGGATGAGCAGCACTGGGAGCTGACCAGATGGGGACAATCACAGATATTCCAACAAAGCGTTGACCAGACAGTAGCACTACTTGTCACCTTGCCTACATAAACTATACGTGGGGTTCAGACGTCCCCAAACACGTGTACACCGAGAGAGCTGGAGAACATTTGCTGTTTCCTCCCTTTCAGGACCACCTTCTGGCTGGTCTTCAGTAACGAGCAGCGACCCAGCTGTGGTTACCCCCGAGTTCCCCAAGTGCTCCTCTGTCATCTCAGAGTCCCAGTATTACCGGAGAAGAGGCCTGCCTTATTCCTGGTTTACTCATCGTTCAGGTTGTGTGAGTATGGGGTGGGCAGTGACAAACAGCTTTATAATTTTTATAGAAATGATACTTACTAATTGTAAAAAACCAACGTCTAGGCATGTAGTTTAAAAAGCACTTGAAATCTTACCTTCCAGAGGCAAGAGGTGTGTTACTTTGGTGAGCATTTCTAGCAATCTGTTTTATGTGTATCATTATTCATACAGCATTTCCCAAGCATAAATTTGTGACAATGGTGTTAATTTATTTTAATTTTTTTTTTAAGTGCATTTTATTTTTTGTTTTTAATTTTTTTTGCAGTTTTTGGCCAGGGCTGGGTTTGAACCTGCCACCTCTGGCATATGGGGCTGGCGCCCTATTCCTCTGAGCCACAGGCACCGCCATCAACAATGGTGTTAATTTGTGTTCACCCAGAAGCTGACCCTGAGACAAAGACTGGAAAACGAGAGATGCATGGGAAGGTTCAGCAAACAGTAACAGGGAGCAAGGCAGGTACCTCAGGGAGGGCCAGGCGGGCCACTGTCAAGTTAGCTGCGACTGTGGGAGGACTGCTCTTCATCTCAGAGATACTCGAGAAGGGTAGACCCTGTGCCTTAGTGTGCCTTAGCAGTGTCACACTGGCAAGGGCAGGGAGCTGAAGTATTCATACCCCAGGTGCCACTGGCTCAGGCTGCTCCCAGGGTGAATACTGGGTGCTTCCAGCCGGCACAGCTTTCTAAGGTGTCAAAGGAAGGCAGAGCCCAGCAGCTGGAAGGCAGCCGGACACACACATAGCAGGGATACTGCTTGAAAGATGTGCCAGGCAGTTACGGTCTGGGGACACAGAAAGAAACAAAATTCTGTCCTTATGGAGTATTCTTTTCTCTGGGGAAGACAGAAAATAAATAGGGCAAGTAAGAAACCTATGGAGTGTGTTACCAGGAACGAGTTCTGCGGAGGGAAATTAGGCGGGAAGGGAGTTCTGGGAAGAGGGAGGAGAGCTGGGTTACAATCAGCTGGAGGGATGAGGGCCAGCCTCACTGAGAAGTCACATTAAAGACCCAAAAGACAGGGGAGAGGAAGGAACATCACACGGTTATGTGAAAAGAACATGTAGGTGCACAGGCCCCAAGGGAGGGATGTGAGGAGCAGGGCACAGCAGGAGGGCAGAGCGCTGCCCTGCTACCCCTGCCTGGCCCCCCACCCCCAAGCATGGGAGGCAAGTGGACGGCTGTGGCTGCCACACAGACAACGTCCCACGATGGGCTGGACAGAAGATTATCAGGAGGTGACTGTGATACTCGAGTGGGGGTGGGAGGTGGGGGAAGGAGAAGAGTTAGATTCTAGAAATGTTTTTCGTTGTTGTTTTGAGACAGAGTCTCACTATGCTGCCCTCAGTAGAGTGCTGTAGTATCACAGCTCACAGCAACCTCAAATTCTTGGGCTTAAGTTATTCTCTTATCTCAGCCTCTCAAGTAGCTGGGGCTATAGGCGCCCGCCACAAAGCCCATTTTTTTGTTGCAGTTATCATTGCTGTTTAGCTGGCCCATGCCGGGTTCAAACCCACCACCCTTGGTATAATGTGGCTGGTGCCATAACCACTGTGCTATGGGTGCTGAGCCTAGAAATGTTTTTTAATTTTAATTTTGTATTAGAGATGGGAGTCTGGCTATGTTGCCCAAGCTGGACTCAAACTCCTGGGCTCATGTGATTTTCTCACCTCAGCCTCTCAAGTACCTGGGATTACAGGCATGTGCTACCATGGCTAGATTGTAGAAATATTTTTAAAGTAGGGCCAAGATGATTTGTAGACAGACTGGTGGTGAGGTATGAAAGAAAAAGAGTTGAAGGACTGATGCCTGAGCAAACAGAAAATGGAGTTGCCTTTTCCTGAATCAGGGAAAAATCCAGGAGCAAGTCTGGGGTCAGGGGTGACTGGAGCCTGGTACTGGGCCTGTTGGATCTATCAGACCCCCGAGTGGAGATACCAGCAGAAGTAGGATACAGGGGCCTGCAGCTCAGGGGAGAGGCCTCATCTGGATGTGAGATGGGGAGTGTGACAGCACAAAGATGGCATGACCCATGAGGCTGGCTGAGACCCCCAAGGGAGCAAGCCAGGGAGAACAGACGTCTGGGCCAGGCCCTAAGCCCTGAGCCTTAGGAGGTGGAGCGTGGGGCAAGGGAGCCTGGGAAGAGTGCAGTGTCCTGAAAGCTAAGTGCAGAAAATATTTCTCCGGGCGGGGGAGCAGGTAACTTTGTGTTTGTGTACACACGTGCTACATTATAAAGATGTACATACAGAAACAGTCCGTAGATATAGACACACGCACACAGGGAACTTCAGATCTACAGTTTTATACTATATAAGCAGATCTATAACTTGGTTTCCTTTTCACTATACAGGGTGTTCCAAAGGTCACCATACACAGGAAAATTAACAAGCTCATATTATATTTTACATGTATTTTTAAATATTTATATAACACCATATAGAAAAATATTCTGTAAATATTTTGTAATGAATATTTTGTAAATAAAGATACATTTAGCTACAACTTCCCACTTTCCCCAATGACCTCTGGGACACCTCATATTAGTTGGGAACACAAATTTAGTGAGGACAATACTATCTGTTTGCTCCATCATTTTAGAGGCTGCATAGCATGTCACATGAACCATAATTAACTTTTCCCATATAGATATATGTTTTCCCTAGTTATAGAATTCTAGATTACTTGGCAATAGGTGTCGTGTGCAATTGTCCTTCCACAACTTGTGTGCTGACTCCTTGAGATGACCCCCCAGGAGTGGAGTTGCTGCGTACAAGGATATGCCCTTTTCACATGGATTTTAGACTCCTTCCTGGGCAGCTCCACTACTCAAAGATATTTTCCATATGGAACAGCTCCTGACCTCAAGGAAGAATGGCCAGGACACCATTCCAGGCAGACCCTATTCTCCAGGGCCCTCTGAACTCAGGGAAGACACAGGGCAGCTGTCTGCATAGTCACTGTTAGAAACCAGCGAAGGTTTAGGTCATCAGAAAAGTGTCTGACAGTAAGTGATCCTGTCACACTGAGCGGCAGTTGACTTTGGAGTGGAAAAACCATCCCATTTCCATGCAGAAGGGAGCAGCTCTCCAGGCCCACACGACCGCCAGCGAGCCTCATGTCTACTACATCAAGAGTAAATGCAGCAGAGACAGAGTCTTCTGTGAAACGTGCCTTCTGTGAAATGACTGTAATTAACTCCAAATCTTTCCCCACCATTTATTTACGCTGGCTGGATCTGTCATTTTGCTGTTAGAACAAGTCTACTGCATACCTCAGATGTTTTTCCTTTACCTTGTCATTCCGAGCAAAAGCATGACTCCATCACCTGTCTGGGCACATACTGAGTCTTCGTCTGGATGGTGTCAGCTTGTCCTGCACACTCAGCGGCAACCTTGAAAATAACATCTACTGCCTGCCAAGAGGTTGGCTGACAGCCTCTGTGATCTCCAAGGGCACTGAGGGATGATGTGCTCAGTCACAAGCCTCTTAAGTGCAGGGAAATATACAGAGACAACTTTTGATTCAGAGGGAAATAAAAGGAAAATGACAAACCCAGAGCCAGGCCTTGGATCCCTGTTTATTTCTGTCCCTGGTAAGTCTGTAAAGGACCTCACCCTGGGCTATGGGCCTCGCTGTGTTAGCCACAGAAACTGTAGGCAAGTGACACTCTTCCGGGGAGTACTTCCTTACACCAATTCTCAACCCTGAGGGGAGGCCCACAGAAATGTCTCTGATGACCTATAGTTTTAAAATGTTTACAATCATGTGGTCTGGCAGTGTGTGCTTCAGTTCCTGCAGCCTCCTGGGGGCCTGTGTCTGCGCTGTCCCTCTGCCAGTCTAGCCTCCACACGCACATGCCGAGGAAGCTGCCAACACCATGTCCTCCCCATTCTGCTGTCAGTGATGGCCAGTCCAGCCAGGTCCACAGGGAGGGTTTTCTTGTATGTCATGGTGAGATCAGTCACTGTCTTCCAGGGAGATAGCAAGTAGAAGGCAGTCAACAGCACTGATGTCAAATCCCATTCCCTAAATGACTGCATTTTGCAATTTATCATAAGGAAACTGCCTTCAGACATCTAAACCCTGCATGATGTTTAAAATAAGAAACATCTCGTCTTTCTTGTCTGCGTGTGCTGTCTGTGGGCCTATGCTTAGAACGCCATGTAGTGGTGCTCCATTGTGCTGACGATGTCACTCTGGTCCTCCAGGAGCTCGAGAACCTGCCGCAGCACAGCTTCACTGAGGCCCCGGAGGACACTCACGCGAGCACAAGCCAAGATGTGCAGGAAGTGGCAGCCCTTCTCCACGTCTGTGGAAAAAAGGCAAGCGGAGCATGTACATAAGTGTCAGAACCTTTTCTGTCCCCTCCTGCCACACCTCCTGAATTGGCACCTGCATTTTAACAAGATCCTCAGATGATTCTGATGCGCATTAAAGTCTGAGACACACTGGTCTTGATCACAAGACAAAAATTAAAAAAAAACCTGTTTTCAGGTCCCATATGTCATCATAGCAACAGGGACCTGCTGGCTCAGGGACTTTGACCTTCAACTTTGAAGGATTTCCCATCAATGATTTTATATCCACGACCTAATAGATTTTTAGTGTCGATAAGCTTTTCTCTAGTGCAATTACATGTGTAAGTCCATGTATTCAGTGCTAAACCTCTAGCTTCCCTGGAGGGGGTCCCCTTGAGACTCACAGCAGAGCTGGTTTGCCACCCCATCTGTATTCTTTCCTGTAAATCCTGACCTGATGGGGCTGCCATGGTGGGAAGGGATTCTGACCTGGCCTGTTCTCATTCCTCCCTTCCTGGGCTCCAAGAAGTCTTACCTGGGAAGGCTCTGGTCTAGTAATCTTTTACCCTCTACCAAAACTAAGACTATCTGGCAAACAATAATAAAAGTTTGGGCTTAGTTCCCAACTTGTTAAGCAGTTGAGATCAATTAGGCAGAGCAGCAGTAGTCAGGCTGAGGGGTTGTGACTCTAGGGATCATGAAACAAATTTTTGTGGGTTGTGATTAGCCTTCTTTTTCTTACCAGACTAAAATAGACCAGAATAGAAAATTATAGAATATATTGCATTATGATTGGATAAGTATTCTTTTGTGAAACTTTACTTCATATATACAGAGGGTACCAAAAATGTATACACATTTTAAGAAAGGAAAAAACTGCACAAACACTGTAATTAATACTCAAGGCATGTTTGGCTTCTGCAATTATAAGAGGTGTTCAAACATGACTTGTATTCATCTTTTGTTATGGGTATATACTGAGTAATATACTTGTAATATAATTTTTTTCCTTTTTAAAAAAAGTGTATACTTTTTTTTGGCACCCTCTGTATTTATACATTAGAGTTATATAATATATTGGGATGTATGCTAAAATGTATTTCTGAGTCAAAGTCAAACCTCATTACTAAAAGCAAGCCCTCCCCAGTTTTCACAGTTAAGCCCCAAGGCAGGGCCAGGCATGTCCTTTCTCTGTCACACACCCAGCACCTGGCACACAAAAGATGCTCTACACAACCACTGAATGTTATTTTCAGATGAAAAAATAATTTAGGCTCCTGGAAGGTGCTCAGAGTGGTACTGCGGTGTAGGGCAAAGCATGGTTCAAGATCTGGTGTACCTTTGTAGCCTTGAGCAGGCCAGAGCATCCCTAAACCTCATGTTCTCAGCTCTGGGGAGCAGGGAGTGTCTAGGGCTGAGGAAGATTTGCTGTATTCTGACCTCTAGTGGCTTCACTTGCTCACTACAACACCCTGCTGAGATTGCTGGTCTCCACATTTCAACACCCACTTCCTGAACACACAAGATGTGTGCAGCACTGAGCAAGGAGGAGAAAATACAGGGTGGTGGACAGAGGGCTGCCACTGTAGTCCATCAGACCTGACTTCAAGTTCTGGCTCTACAACGGGGTCCAAGTGGCTCATGGGAATAAAACCACCTCCTTCACAGGGTAGGTTTAGGTGGGTTTTATGTCTTCACCATAGTGAGACTCTGTCTAAAAAAAATGAAAAACATTACCCAGATGTGGTGGCACATGCCTATAGTCCCAGCTCCTCAGGAGGCTGAGGCGGGAGGACTGAGTGACCCCAGGAATTTGAGGCTGCAATGAGCTATGATCACACTACTGCACTCCAGCTGGGTGACAGAGTGAGGCCCCGTCTCTAAAAAGAAGGGGAGGTGGGCGGCGCCTGTGGCTCAAAGGAGTAGGGTGTCAGCCCCATATGCCGGAGGTGGTGGGTTCAAACTCAGCCCTGGACAAAAACTACAAAAATGAATAAATAAATACATAAATAAAAAATAAAGGAAAGGCGCTTCAGCCCTTCCTGAGCAGAAAAGACTCACCAGGAGGAAAAGGCAAGTAGCAAGGGGCAATGCCCTGGTGACAGTGAAAGTCTCCAGCCACACTGGCCACACATAGCAGAAAAAAGCACCAGGAATTTCAGTGCTGCTTGGCTTTTAACCAGTTTTTTCTTTTGCAGTTTTTGGCCAGGGCTGGGTTTGGTGCCCCCCTAACCAGAGTCTTTGTGAGGCCTGATGCTCTGGTGCAGCACTCTAGAGGACTTACAGCCATACATGGTCCCTAAGCAGGATACTGACCGTTCCTGAGGCCTTTGACTGTTTCTTCAAAAACGCTGTTCTGCTGTCTAAGGGTTGTCTGTGAAGCTGTTTAAAAGTGACCTTCCAGTCACACGGGCAATAGGAACTTAGACTCTTCTCTAGATGAGAAATTATTAGAAAACAGTATAAATAGTAAAAGCCAGCAAACAGTTCCCCAGAGGTTAGTGCAAGAAAACCACTCAACCCCTCTGGAACCAGCCCACAGCCAAAGCATGCTTTACTGAGAAATATTCGCCTTGCAGCCACAGTTATCTTAAAATGTACCTCAAAGAACAATAACAGCTGTGCTTTCTATTTTTCCAGCTGCATTTGCATATAGCCTCTTTTTTCCCATACCTCCACCAGAAATCCAAACACCCTAATCATATTCAGATAAACTTCACATGTAATCTGCTACTGTAACTATAAAAGGTTAGGGAATTGCTTTAATAGTCTTCTAAAAAAATTGTCATAAGTTAAAAAAAATTATTCCAATGTGAGCAGTGGCATACAGTATTCAGTAATATAATCCAGCTCTGAGGGAAGTAAAACGAGTTTAAGGCACATACATGTGAGCTTTTTGAAATGCCTCAGGCGTGTAAAGTTATCATCTGAGGAAATGCTGCCATTTTAGAACCCACCTATCAAATGTTAATCTCCTGAGGTGAGAAATGATTTGGTGATCATGTAAGAGAATGTCTCTATGCCCAGAAAACACAGGCTGAAGTTTCTAGTGAATTCAGGTGAAGGGTACATGAGTGTTTATTGTACTGATTTTTTAAATTTTTCTATAGGTTGAAAGATTTTCAGAATAAAAAGCTGAGGATAAAAAAGTACCTTCAATGTAGAACCCTTTCTTTTTGGATAATTTGCCGTTGTTGTATCTATACATAAAGCCAAAATTCAGATTTTTTTTTTTTTAACTTTAGCCCAACAATAATAGAGCAAAATTCACACACAGATTCTATCTGAAATACCTTCTTTCCAGATCAATATTAAGTAGACAGGGAGCCTTCCGAACTCCGGTTAGAAAGTTAAGGGCTACCACCTGTGTCATTAGGCGACAGAACTTCACTTTTATTTAACCCTTTCTTCTGTGTAGCCTTAATTACATGCTGAGTACTCTTCTAACTTTATAAACACTAAGTTGTTTACTTCCCCAACCAACCCATCCCCAACGGATACTATTACTATCCCTATTTTGCATAAAAAGAACCCAAGACACAGACTTGCCTAAGGTTACACAACTGCGGAGTGTCAGAGCAGGACTGGAATCCAGGCAAGGAGGCTGCAGAGCCCAGGTCCTCACCATGCCACACTGCCTGTCTATAGACAGTAGTGGGTGACACGGTGTCTACGGACAGATGTTAATCCTTCAGGGACTTAAACGGGGCTTGATGTTCACAGTCCTTTCATTATGGTAGGTTTAGCTTTTGCTAAGATACTCATAATAATTAAAATTTCAAGTCCTTCTACAAGGAAAAACCCAATGCTATATTTTGTGGAAAGGTTACAAATGAATGAAAAGCCCAGTAGGAATGGTTAGATCAAGGGTTAAATACCTAACTACACATGTAACAGGATACTCTATAAGACTAATGAGACTGTTGCCAAATGACCTCCAGGAGCCAATGTCAGATCCAAAATACAAGGTGTGGGACAATGTGCATTGCTTGCTAATCTTTACTCAAGTTTTCTAAAAAGGATGAATAATACAAGTATGTGTGTGAGTGCATATAACAACTCTAGGAGGACATGCAGGAAAGGAGTAACACCCGCTGTCTCTGGAGAGAGGACACGGAGCCTGGGGCTCAGCACTGGAGGGAACCTGCCTCTTCTGTGTGTATTTCCGCACCATTTGACTTTTTATAATGTGCACATGTTATTCAGAATAACTGGGAAGGCCCCAAGTTACAGCATTATGAAGAATAGTAACAGCAGATTCCAAGAGAGTTCTTATGAGATTTTTCTTATGAGCACTCTCAGTTACTCAGGCTCCAGAACTCAGCCCCTGGGAGGTAGTAAGTGGCAGGCGATTGGCTTGTAGCTTTTCAAGGCTCCATGCACATGCTGGCTAGCAGAGCCTGTCACTCACTGAAGCAGGAGCTGGCCTGTGGGTGGATGCAAAACCTGCCACTTTTAGAGGCCCTCCTGTCACCTAAGTTGTTAGGTCCCCCTAAAAAATAAGTGTGAATTCTTTTCATTTGCTTCACTAGCCCTAGGCTTCAATATATTCTGTTATGAACTGCAGAACAAAAAATAAGCATCTAGGAAATGCCAAATGCCTATAATCCTAACACTTTGGGAGGCTGAGGAGGGAGGATCGCTTGAGGCCAGGAGTTGGAGACTAGCTTGAACAAGAGCAAGGTGTCTCTACAAGAAATAGAAAATTAGCCTGGCATGGTGGCACACACCTGTAGTCCCAGCTACTCAGGAGGCTTAGGCAGAAGGATCGCTCGAGCCCAGGAGTTTGAGGCTGCAGTGAGCTAGGCTGAAGCCACTGTACTCTAGCCTAGGTAGAGAGCAAGACTATCTCAAATTTAAACAAAAAAGAAAGCATCTGGCCAGGGTACCTGGGACTACGATGTTATCTTGGGAACATTATCTCAGCCCTTCTTAGCTGAGCAATCCCACATTGCACTGCTTTCAAAGCTCCTTCAGCTGTGGATAGATAGGCGTTCCACTTAACTAAAGGATACTTATTCTTATTTTCTGAACGAAGTGACAGAGTTCATTCACTTGCATTAAAATAATAGATTCCTTTGAGTTTATTTTTAACACTCATCACACAACTCTGAGATCTGACCTCATTGGTTCTTAAAGGCTAAATAGAGCTGCATATCATAAATACCAGGGCTAGAGACCTGGCCCACCTTCACCCATTGACTCAGCCAGGCACAGGTCCAGGCCCCAGTGATGTATGGGCTGGTAGAACTGGACGTGGACTTCTCTGTAGAACAAGGGACCTGGGATCGTTAGCAAAACTTTACAACATTTGTTATTAGCTTATGTTTATAAAAGGTAGACTATGAAAAGTCATCTTTAAGACTGATCAGTTTACATGAGGTTTAAGATAGAACCAATACTTTCTCCTTCTAACTAGTGTGAAAACGGTAATGTCATCAGACAAGCTACAGTTCCAGGATGTAAGCACTAGGGGGCAAACTAACCTCACTAAAACCATTTCTAAACCATTTCTTCAGCAAATTCTCAGTTTCCAAGATGCATCAATCCCACCATTCATAAGCTTAATGTCTAGAACCAACCCAACACTGAAAGGCTTTCACGTTGGGAGGGAGGGACATGTCAGGTTCGTGTCCAAAGAAAAGGGGAAAACAAGAAATAAGAAGTAACACAAATCAGACAGAACATGAGAACCAGAAAGATGTCAACAAGTCCCAGAGTGATGGCTTACCTCACTGTATCAGAACCACTTGAGTTTACTTGCCTACCCACCTCCCGTCCCCCATGTGCAGATTCAGCACCCCCACCCCCCGACGAAGGGCGGGGAGCTCTGCATGATTAAAAAAGCCCCAGGGTTTAATCTTCCGAGCAGCCAACGTCAGAACAAGTGTGCTACCCTAGCATTCACTTCAGAGAGGCTCAGAGAGGGACCTCCTGACCATCTTCTTTCTAGGTCACTGCTGGGAAAAGCCCCAAGTCTCCTGACTCTCCTCCCATCAGTGCCCTCTGGGAGGGAGCACCCCCTTCCAGGGCACCTGGGTGTCACTTGTACCTTGCACCACTTACGGTTTGGTTTCTGGCACTCTGCCTGAATGAGCCGCCGGATATTTCTGTGTAGATCTTTGTCTTCTCTGGTTACCTAAATAGGGAAAATAATTCAGACTATGCTCTTAGGTAACACAACAGTGTGTCATCTAGATACCCAAATTAGTATTTAGGATAGTTTCTAAAGATTTCATAACAATCACCCTTCCTACTCTGACAATGGGGTTTTTGATACATGGCCTACTGTCAAACCAGTCCCGTCCCTAAGCAGCTCAGTGCTCCCTTATTGTCCAGAGGACACACCCCTAGGAGTTGGTTCACTGAAGACATGAGGTAAAGAAAGAATTGTGTACTTTCAAGAAGCAACTCTCTTCTTAAACACTTGTAACATGTTCATAATATTTCTCCTATTATTATACTTTTGAGGGAGGCACCAGTAATCAAAGCATCTGATCTCCACCTCATGACTCCTTCTGGGCCATGTCACCTGTCATGCATTGCCTAAGTTTTCTTCCTTCTCCCAACCACAAAGAAAAAAGAAAAAACTGTAAGGACAAGTTAGTATGAGAATAAAACTAGCCTATCTACAGAAATCCCTTTTTTTTTTTTTTTTTTTTGAGATATAGTCTTACTCTGTCACCCTGGGTAGAGAGCCACAGTGTCATCATAGCTCACAGCAATCTCAAACTCTTGGATCAAGCGATCCTCTTGCCTCAGCCTCCAGAGTAGATGGGAGAACTACAGGTGCCCACCACCAAGCCCAGCTAGTTTTTCTATTTTTAGTAGAGTTGGGTTTTACTCTTGCTCAAGCTGGTCTTAAACTCCTGAGCTCAGGCAATCCACCTGCCTCGGCCTCCCAGAGTGCGAGGATTATAGGCGTGAGCCACCACACCTGGCCTCTACCAAAACACTTTCCGCTCGCAAAGGCAGGTATAACTTAGTTTCTCAACTAGCTCCGGTGAGAGGGAAGCAGCAGACAAATGAGTTTCACCTTCATATTCAAGAGTAAGTATAACAACAGAGAGAGAAGGAAAGAGAAAAAGAGAAAAGAAATAAAAGATAGAGGAAGGAAGGGATGAAGAAAGCAAGAGAAGGAAAAAGAAGCGTGCAAGCAAATAGCTGTAAGTTTCCCCCTTAGACACAGCCCAAGAACGCTCCTCTGACCTGACTTTACAGAACAGGGATGCTAGTAATACCCGCCTTCTCCCAACTTACAAGGTAAAGGTGAAGATTAAGGTAAAGTGTGAAAAAGCTGCTGAAAGCAGGAGAGTACTGTACAAACACAAGTGTTGACTTTACTGTGATAACCACTTCCTTGAAGCAGGGCCTTAGGAGAAAGGAAATCTGAAAGGCAAGGGAGGAGTGAAGTCTGATAAGGGGCCAAGAGAGCTCTTCTAGCTTGAGCACCCGGTTCAGACTGACGGTGATTCACAGGAGGAAGTGCCCAGCCCACCACACCTCGCCCCACACTGCAGCTCTCTGCATGCCTGGAAGGATGTGTCTTGGGAGGGCTCCCTGTGAGCCGCCCCAGGAGTTTCCCCAACTTCCCAGAGGCAACCAGCTCAACTATCCCCCACGAACTGGAGGTCCCCTTCACCCTTACACAGACTGGGGTATCTCTTTGTTAAGTTACTCTAGTGGTATTTAAATAATATCCTCATTTTCAAAAACTCTCTAAACTGGGGGATCGCTAGGGTAAATCAGTATCAGGAAATGTCCTAAGAAGACAAGCTTCCCCTCAGGAATCTTGCCTGTAAATAACGAGACTGCTGGGATACCTCAGAGTTTTCATCAGTCTCCAGGAGAATTACACGTAACCGAGGCCACATCTACACTGCTAGTATCAGTGTCATGAGGAGGCTCGTTTTCAGCTGGGCTCCTCCAGAGTTAAAGGAACGCAGCAAGAGGCAAACTTTCCACTCAGGAAGAGTGAGAAGCAGCAGCGTGTGTGCTCCTGCTGGACTTCCCACTGGCACGGACTTCAGGGAGGCCAACCAAACTGCGGCGGCCAAAAGCTGAAGCACACGTGCCCTTTGCTCTAGCAATTCTTCTTTTAAGAGTCAATCTTTTCCTTTTTTTTTTTTTTTTGAGATAGGGTCCCACTCTGGGCCTTGGCTAGAGTGCAGTGGCATCATCACAGCTCCCTACAACCTCAAACCACGGGGTTTATGGGATTCTCCTGCCTCAGCCTCCCAGGTAGCTGGGACTAAAGGTGTGTGTCGCCATACCCAACTAATTTTTCTCGGTTTTTTTGTAGCAATGGGGGTCCCACTACATTGCCAAGGCTGGTCTTAAACTCCTGGCTGCAAGTGCTCCTTTTGCCTCAGCCTCCCAAAGTGCTAAGATTATAGGCATGAGCCACTGTGCCCAGTCTTAAGAGTCAATCTTACAGAGGTTAGGGGGCTGGTCACATGCTCTGGGGCTTGTGGGTTCGAACCCAGCCTGGGCTGCTAAACAAACAAACAGCCGGGCGTTGTGGTGGGCGCCTGTAGTCCTAGCCACTAGGGAGGTTGGGGTAAGAGAATTACTTGAGCCTGGGAGTTTGAGGTTGCTGTGAGCTATGATGCGATGGCACTCTACCAAGAGTGACAAAGTGAGACTCCGTCTCAACTAAAAAAAAAAAAAGTCAATCTTACAGAAATACTGACATAAGTTCACAAAGACAGTTATATATAAAAATGGTCCTAGCATCACTATCTGGGACAGCAGAAGTTGGAAATACACTAAGTGGACATCACAAAGGAATGGCTAAATAATTCACAGTAAGTTACCCGTGCTATGGAATGACATGAAAATGTTCAAAAGAACGAGGTAGATTTCCAAGTGCCAATGTAGAAAGGTGCCCGTGATGTGTCATTTTGGTGCCAAAAACATTACCAAGCATTACTTAGAGAAGCAGTTCTCAACTGTCCCCAGGACAACTGGCAATGTCTGGAGACATTTTTGCTTGTCATGACTGGGGAGCTCCTGGCATCTAGGGGGTGAAGGCCAGGGATGCTGCTGAATATCCCACAGTGCACAGGACAGTGCCCAGAACAGTCACACACGTGGCCCAAACAGTGCTGAGGTTGAGATATCCTGGCTTAGAAGATGGTCACATTTTTCATCAAACAAAAAAGCCACAGGAGCAAATATTTATATATGTGCATTTGTAAATGTATAGACAAATGTGTAGGAAGATATACAGTTGTCTCTCCATAAACATGGCAGCTGGTCCCAGGACCACCAGTACGTACCAAAATCTGTGCATACACAAGTCCCCCAGATAACCACAGAACCCAAGTATGTGAAAAGTCAACCCTCCTTATATGCAGGTTTCACATGCTGAAATACTGTATTTTTCATCTGCATTGGGCTGAAAAAAAGAGTCTATGCCTAAGAGGACCAGCCCAGTTCAAACCCATGTCATTCCAGGGTCAACTGTATTGTTAACAAGGTACCTTGAGAAAATATAAGGGCCAACTTTCACTTCTGACTTTACGTACTTCTTTAATTAATTTTAAACACAGTAAGTGGTTTTTTTTAAGTAATAAATATGTTTGTCTCAAACTCCTGGCCTCAAGCAATCCTCTTGCCTTGGCCTCCCAAAGTGCTAGGATTACAGATGTGACCACCGCAGCCAGCCTGTAAGTAACAAATATATTTGTAATGGAAGGGAAAAAAGTTAAGTTGCAGGTCTCTTACATAGTACAGGTGCTTAAAACCACCATCTTTCTGGAAAACAAGTCCTTTTTCCTGCAGCAGCTGTATAGCATTCTTAAATATACTATGAATTGCCTTGGAAGTGGTGTCCTTCTGAACAGTCACCTGTGTAAAAAGGAAGAAGGAAAAAAAAGAAGAAAAGAAATAAGTTTAATTTTATAGCATCTGAGACTTCCTAGGGCCTAGACCAACTGGCTCATGAATTTGCCCAACAGGCCTTTTACCTGCTGAGTAAATGTACCGGCCTAGCAGGAAGGTATTTAGGAGGATGGGGAAGTGTGCTCTGGCAGGTCACACTCCTCTACTATTCCCTACTTAAGTGGGACACACACACGTTTTGGGGGCAAGACACAATTCTAAAAGGGACTTCACCTAACAAATACAATTAGTGTAACCTGGTTTCCTGTACCCTCAGTGAATCCCCAACAATAACCCCCCCAAAAATATAGGTAGTGGAGAATAAAAAAGCTACTCTTTTTGTTGGACAATTTTTGACTTATTTTTTATACAGAACAAAAATATTTCATACATATTAGTCCCTTTCTCCATTAAAACTGTGGCTATATACAATCTCTTCCTAGGGACTCCAGGGATTTTCCCACACATTAGAATAATGCGGGGATGCCAGCGTATAGTAAGTATTAAATAGTCCATTCAGTTTAAATGGAGGGGCTGTGAGGCAAGCAGCTGTGCAGAGACCTATAGGGGGGAGGAGGTGTCCACCAGACCGAAGGTAGAGGAGAGTGGCCCTTGAGAGAGACAAGAACTCCCAAAAAGCGTTTGAGGGCAAAGTCCCAAGTCTAATGAAACACATCTACAAAGGCTATCTGGGGCAACAGCCAGAGATGCTAAAAACGACTGCGGTTGAGGTTTGCAGATGACATTTCCTCAAGGTGACAGGGAGAGGAAAGAACCTCCAAATGGTCTCAAATGTTTATAGTTCCATCCCTAAAGAAACTGTATCTTTCTAGAAGAGGCCTTCCAAATAGGGATTTTGTTAATCTAATAGATCCTGGTGGCATTCCATAAGCATGTCTCTTCTTGGCTAAAGATGACAGCCTAATGCTCTTAATTAAATTAATAGTCTAATGGTTCACTTAAAAGAACAAGCTGGATAACCTGGTCATTAGAACATTAGGGCCAAACCCAACTATACCACAAGACTATGGGGAAAGGGCCAAGGAAGGGGAAGGGAGGGGGTAAGTTTGGGTGGAGGGAGGGTAATGGGTGGGGCCACATCTATGGTGCATCTTAGAATGGGTACAGGTGATTGCACTAATGTACACAGCTATGATTTAACAATAAAAAAATTTTTTTTCAATAAATTCTTGCTCTTCAGATTAAAAAAAAAAAGAACATTAGGGCCAAAAAACTGACAAACATTCTGGGTTATGACAGAATCCATTCTCTGAAGAGAGTAAGACTGAGAAATATTCGACAACTCCCATAGGCAGAAAAGCTATCTGGGTGTGTTTAGAATAAACACCTCACCTAGCAAGCTTCAGCCACATATATCATCATTCATGGGGGCTTAGGGCAAAGCTGTTTTTAATTTCATACATGAATGTTCTTACTTAGGGGACACTTGATCAACTTGATATAGACTCCTTCATAAACCTTTATAACCACTTCATCTTTATAATTCTAAGATCTATCTTCCTTAGTCAATTTAACGTCAGTATCCTAACGGCCAAGTTTATTACACCTGTTAGCAAGATAGAAATATACTGGAAACTAACTAAAAATGATAGTTACATGATTATTCCTGTTATTAAAGATGATGGTTGTCCCCAGAGCTTACAGAGCCTGTTCCTCCTCCCAAACTTCAGTAAGATCAAGCAGCAGGAAGAGAGAATGCTAGGCCTGGGAGATCAGAAACACAAGTCCAGCTGGGAACAAGGAGGATGCCACAGAAGTGGCTCCCTGTAAATATAAACAATATGTGAAGCTTCCTTTTCAAAAACATTTGTCTCAGCTGACCGTGGGACATGTTTCCCTGGCCCAGTTATAAAGACCACAGTCTCACGGGTAAAGCCTCCAATCATCTCTTCTAGCCAGCAGTTTTTCCTGGACAGGGATCTATGTCTTTCTTGTCTTTTTCAAAAGAGGAATGACAGACTGATCAGATTTAGGAAACCGAAATTGCTCACAGACAAAAACAGCGACCAGCTGAACACGCTGAGCTTTCCCAAGTCTCTCCTCTGCTCAGGTCAGGAACTGGGTGGATCCTGAAATATATATAGTCTTCACTCCCAAACAAACTCAACATTCATCCAGCTGTCACAGAAACAATGGTTTTGCAAGGCCTGCTTATCATGTTTCTGGATTTGCTAAGAAGGGCCACTATTAAGAAAGAAAAAAAAAGGAGGAAACATTCAAACCTTCTCTCTTCCAGCTTCTAAACTGTAACAGCATCACAATGATTTTTTTGTTAAGCTTTCATCTATATGACAACAGAAAACACCAAAGAATCTAGGGTTTCACTGTAATTGTAAAGCATCTTTGGTCTTCTAGGCTTCTATTAAACTGAATTCAGTTTAATGATACTGATCTCCCCAACCATAGCAATGTGAGGGACTAATTCATAATTGATGGAAAAAAGTTTCCAAAGACTGCAAATATAGTGCTATATTCAATTCTTTTTATTTTATTTTTTTTAAACTGTGTTAACTTTTATTTCATTCTAGACCTTTTTTTTATTATTCTGCATATTAAATAAATTTGCAGTTCTTTTGCAGTTAAATAATTCTATAACTCATAATTATATCATAAACAGGTCTTTTACTTTACTTTTTTTTTTTGAGACAGTCTCACTTTATCGCCCTTGTAGAGAGTGCCTTGGTGTCACAGCTCACAGCAACCTCCAACTACTGGGCGTAGAAATTCTCTTGTTTATTTCTTTTTAAACACACAGAGCTGGGCAGACAGAAGTTTCTGCTCTAAGCATTTTCAAAAGATAGCATACAAAAAATTCCCCGTGGGTCATTTTGAATGGAGGAGTCATTTAGTCCTCAAAGAGTCCCTAAGTCTCTCTCTCTATTTAATTATAGCTATCACAGAGAAGCTGGCTTCATGTGAAGAATGTGGTCTTCACTAAGCTTTAAATTTCCTTCCAAACATGCTGACAGAGTCATCAGAAGTCCTGAGAGGTCAATTTGGCTTTGAGCTTTCTCTAAATGATTAAGTGGGAAGGTCAATCTTGCTGTCAGCAGACAGCTGGATAGCTGCAACTGTTTAGACTCAACCTTGGCAAAGAATAAAGCCGCCAATCGTGACCCTTTCCACCTCAGTGTTTTCTGAAACGATATCCCTCATCTCCCCCATGTGAAATCATGGATCACTGGGCACATCAGCCTGTTGCCCAGAAGAGATAATTAGGTACACAAACAAAACTGAGACACAGTGGCCGTGCCTGGAAGGTCAGGAGGGTGAGCCAGTTTCTGTTGCAACAGAATCACGTTCAACTTATGTTACCTGGCAGGGGCATTCACAGCAGCCCTGTTGGTAACGGCCAGAGACTAGAAAACATCTCAACAGTCCCCAGATTGGAGGGTCTGGTTAAATACATTATGGCATATGTAACAAAGGTCTGTAGTGGCTCGAAGGATCTGGAAGGCATGCTCATCAATGAAAGCTGGTCTGAGAGTAAACTACAGCACGCTACATCTGTGTAAAAAAAGCAGGGGCTACACCTACTTAGAGTTTGCATTTGCACAGACTATATCCAGGAGGATACTTAAGAGACTAGTAATGGTGCTTGTCTCTGGGAAAAGGAGGTAGAAGGATGGGAAGGAATCTTACTTCTAACTACATGCAGTCCTGGGTTATGAAAGAGATTGGTTCTATAGGTTTGTTCTTGTTGAATCTGTATGCAAGTTGGAACAGGTACATTTACCTATTACCTGTAACAGCCTCTGTTCATAAGTGCAAGTTGTATGTCAGTCAGATGTTTGTAACTTGGGGACTGCCTGTAAATACTTTCTGGGACCATTTAAAATTTTTTTTAAAAACACTCATTTCTTGGGAGTAAAGATGGCGGCTGAGTAACAGCTTCCCTGTAACTGGGCACCGCGAATCTGGGGAGACAAGACTCCAGACATCTCTGGCCGGTGGGATATGCCTATGATCATCCCTTTGAGGATACAGGGAGCCAGCAAGGGACTTCTGGACCCCAGGAGGAGGACAAAAACAGTGGAAAACTGGCAAGTGGCTGCGTGTGTTCGATCGACCTAATCACACCGGCAACCGTGAGTACAAG
>CAUYPK010101896.1:0-12987 GCA_963574355.1 Loris lydekkerianus | reverse complement strand
TAACCTACTGATTCCTCAATTATTGTAATTGTTTTGGGTATATATTTTTATTTTTGAAATTTACCAGTGGCTGCTGCATTTTCCACCTCGGCTTATACTCGAGTCACTAAGTTTTCCAAGTTTTTAGGGTAAAATTAAGGGAGTCAGCTTATACTCGGGTCGGCTTATACTCGAGTATGTACGGTAAGCACTATTCACTATTTGTTTCCCCTTCTCCAAACTGACCTTGGCCTGGGAAGCAAAAACAAAAAAAAAGCACCACAAGCATTCTAATGTGATACAGAAATACAAATGAAGTGATCACCTCTCAAAAGGGCACCATCTAGTCCAAATAATGTGGCCTCTGGCCTCCCTCACCACGCCCCCCCACCACTCCCTCAATCCTAAAAAAAAAATCTTTTAGCACAGTAGGGCAACTAACAAAATAGATGTGACTATCAGGTGGGAATAATAGGTCCTGAGGCTGGTCAGATGCAGTGGCCCATACCAGTAATACCAGCACTTTGGGAGGCCAAGATGGGAGGATCACTTGAGGCCAGAAGTTTGATCTCAGCCTGGATAACATGACAAGACACCATTTCTACAAAACAAAAAAATTTAGCCAGGCATGGTGGCATGTTCCCATAGTCCCTTGGATTGTGCTTAGAGCTATATGGATTGACAAAAAGATTTTTTTTTTTTCTGAAAGCATGAAACTACAAAGCCAGTCTTCATGAATTCTTATCCCAAGTCTTCCATGTCTTGGATATGTGACCTCAGGTGTGTGATTTGACTACTCTGTGGCTTAAATTCCTCATTTGGAAAGTGAGGATAATATCTGTACTGCTCTTACTGAGGTTTTATGAATACTAAAATGTTAACGGAAGAAAACATTTAATGCCTGGCAGTATCAAGTATACTTGACCCTTGAATAATGTGGGTTTCAAGTGTATGGGTCCACTTATATGCAAATGAAATACAGTATTCACCAGACACAAAACCTGAGTACTGACTGTGTGTGGGTCCTGCAGGGATTTAGATTTAGATTTAGATATGGAAGGTGGTCCTAGAACCGATCCCCTGACTACACTGAGGGACACCTGTATTTGCTGATTGGAAAAACTTACACAAATTAAATCAAACACTGAACTGAATAGCAATTAAATAAAATGTACATTAAAACAGCAGTACCTATAAGGCATTTCTACCTACAATCATGGAAATGAACAAATGTAACAAGTGAAATGCAAAAATGTGTATAACAGTTTAACTTTTTCACCTGCCATTAAAAAAGAGAAAATCAAGGATAACGAGAACTGCTTAATCTTGAAGGAAAACATTCTTATTATGTTTACTTATAATTTATTTGCTATTAATGCACATTAATAACCTGGCATTTTTTACATATTGTTTAGAACTGTGTTAGTAGCCACTAGCTATATCTGGCTATTGAGCCCTTAAATGCTTCTAGTCTAAATTAAGATGTATTATAAGCATAAAACACACATGTTTTAAAGACCTACAATAAGAAAAAGAATGCAAAAATCATATTACCAATCTAACAATTTGGACGTTACCTCACAAACTCAAACAATGTAACCTAATCATTTGTGCCCTCATATTTATCTGAAATAAAATTTTTTTAATATTACATATAAAAATTGTAATTGGAAATCTTGAGTTAAATGACATGCAATATTAAAAATAATTTTACTTATTATTTTTACTTATTTTAAAGTGGTTATTAGAAAATTCAAATTGCATAAGCAGGTCACATTTGCAGCCTGCATCATATCTTAGATCAATAAGAAACTTATGCTACACTATTATTACTACTACTTCTAACCATCAGTTTTGAGTTCTTACCCTGTTAGGGGTTTTAATTACATTATTTCTACCATCACAATACCTAATAGTCTAATAGGCTATATTTTCTTTCTTTTTATAAAATGAGGAGATGGTTTCAGAGTACATATTACCCCAGTCACAAAGCTAGTTGTGTACAAGGCAAGAATGAATACACTATTTGATTCCTAAGCCTGGATGCTGTCAGTAACACAGAAAATAAAGTATAATCACCCACACAGAAGGTGATTTTATACATAGGGTTAAGCACTGGGTGATGAAGACGAGTCTACCAAGGTTGTAACAAACTCCTCCTAAATATTTGTTAAATTCACTAAAAACTATACCCAAAAAAGGATACAGTAAATTATGTATAGATGAAAATTTGGCCATGTTTACTCAATCACTACTTGCCAGTGGGATGATTGATTCAATATCTAACAGGAAACTGGCACTCCTTTCACTGTTGGGATAGCATTTGCTAAACATCAAAATATTTTTCTCACTCCTCTAAGCAAATAGTGTTTCATGGGTGTTATTATTACTGAGATTGACAATATATGCTGCTATTTACACTGCATTTAGGAGGGAAGAGATAATTTCTGACAATTTTCTTCAGTATCTGTATTATTGCTATAAAAAACAAAGGCATAGAAACTTACACTTGTATAAATTCTGTTTAAAAACTACTTATCTTGTGAATTAAACTACTTATACTAACAGATTATCTGATTAGAGATTTCACAGAAGTAGATATATATGCCAAACTTGCAGACATGAGAGCGTGCGTCTACAAGCTGTTTATATACTCAAGTTTTTCTTCATTCATTCAATTACATCCAAAGGGAATTTTAGAATAAAAAAAAATGTGTAGGAAGTACCTATTTAAAATAAGCTTATTGATACTGTAAGGAAAGTCTACTTACTGCCTATCAAAAGCTTGTGCTACATCACTTGACCAGAGAAAATGCAAGAGCTCTTTGACTCAATAGCCAGAGAAAATGAACAATTTCATTTTTTTTCCTTTGAGTACTCATCATGGTCTTTGTAATCTCCAATAAACAGCACACTGCCTGACACATAGTAGGTACTCAAAAACTGTCAGGTGAATGAATGAACATTTATAAAATCACATCATGGGCTACCTGGGGTTGTGGCAAACCTCCTGGTATGAATAAAGTCTTACATATTTTAATTTCTATATATATATATAGAAATATATATATATATACACACACACACAATTACTACCAAAACTTAACTCTTCACCTCTAGCATGTCACACGTACCACCTCTATATTACTTATCACCTGCTGTTGTAATTATTTGTTTGAATATCTTTCTCTTCCATTAAATTGCACTTCAAAGACAGAAACCATGTCTTGACAATTTACTCTCTGATCTAATCCTCAATAAAAAGCTGGAAGATAAAAAAATAATGGTTTAGAGAACTTGTCTACAGTCACATAATTTAAAAGCGGTAGAGCCAAGATCTGAACTGAGTATGTCTCATTCCAAACTATCTTCTTTTCATTTTACCCTACTGTAGAGAAAATGCGAGTGAAGAAACAATGTAGGAAGAATATCAATTTAGGCAAAACAAAAAGTGTTAGGTGCTAAGGAAAGTAAGACACAACCAGTAGATTCTATTGTATTGACACTGAGAAACAGAAAATCAAGAAATTGATACGGACAACTGAATGGACCTTAGAAATAAATAGTCTGTAGAAAGTCAATATATCCAAATTTATGGGTGAAAAAATTTAACCATGATCATTTGGCATTTGGACCATTCTCAATGAACTTCATGAGGAAAAGGACTGTATCTTTTATCTGTTTCTGTATCTCTAATTTATACGTTGCTGAAGAATGAATGACCATATGACATGGTCCCTGTGGGAGGGATCCCAGTTCTGTAGAGTGATTTCAACAAAGCCTATAGCAAGGCAGCAAACTGTTATGGGACACCACAGTAAATTTATATTTATAATTTCCCAGGATCGTGCCATCTCAATATAGTAATACTATAAACAGGTTCTTTGTAAGTGTAATATGTTAATATTGGTATTATTAAGAGACCAAATGGCAGAGTAATTAGGGAAATAGGTTCTGAAATTCAGTTCTGCCATTTCCTAGCTATGTGACTTTAGGCAACGTAATGATGCTCACATCTCATGGGCTATTAGTAAATTAAATGAGAGCTGTGCAAAGTAGTTAGAATAGTACCTAGCACAATATACATGCTTAATAAGTGTTTGCTATCCTTACCATTGTTGTTATTCTTGTTATTTTCAAAATGATATATTAACATAAATTTTTAAAAGAATCATGGGGTTTCCTTAAAATAACATGGCATCCTGAAATTACTGACGGTAAAAAAAATTAAACTTTTCTATATTTGGATGAATCTAGTAATTTGAGACATTTTCATTAATTCAGAATTTATGAGATAAAGTCAAACAAACATAGATGGCAGTGGTAATAATGATAACAGTAATAATTCTCACCCTAAAACATAATTATATGTGCTATTGTTTGAATTTTTGTCCACTCCAAAATTTACAGTAAAACTTAACCCCAAAAGCAACAATATTAAGAGGTGATGGAGTTATGGGGGTTCATGTGTTATCATGGAAGAGGGTTAGTTATCAAGATAGTGGGTTATATCATAGGAGTGGGGGAGTTATCACGAGAGTGGATCTGTTATAAAAGCCATTCTGGTTCTTGGTTCAGCACCCTCACCACGTGATGCTCTGCATCACCTCACGACTCTGGAAAGAGTCCCCCCTGCAGCAAGAAGGCTCTCACCAGATGTGACCCCTTGACCTTAGAATTCTCAGCCTCTAGATTTATAAAAAATTTCCTTTATTTATAAATTACGCAGTCTCAGGTATTCAGTTATAGCAACAGAAAATGGACTGTGACAGCATGATTATGTGTATCTGTTAAAATCGTATCTTTAGATAAATCAATAAATAAATGTTTTTAGTAAGAAAAAATAGGTAGCATGTAGAAGATGGAACTTAAACATCTCAAATTTGCAAAGAACTGCAAATTGTTCTCAAAAGATTTCAAATTGACAAGTAATTACAAGCAAGGTAAATAACAGTTATAGTTCAGCGTGCATCAGACTTGACTTTTTAAAATGTAGACATTCTTCTTCTTTTTTCCCCCCTCAACAAAGCCAGACCAAACCTGCAGCATTCAAATGGGAAACCTGGAATTCCTAAGGCTTCTGTACTTTTTTGGCGCACTGTTGTTCAGAATCTCCTACTGACTTGTGTCAGGGAAAGTGGCAGCTAATTAGAAAATAAGAGCTACACGCTGGCACTAATAATAACCCCATCCCACAAACCTGACACTGCATCACTCTTGCTGTCAGGACATTTGCACTGATACGGGGCCAGTTTTTGTCCTACCATAATAGGTTTCAGGATATATCTTTTTAAATAATACTGTGGTCAGGACAGGTTGGTTACTATTAGTCACAATCACTAACAGTTTCCTATCATCAGTTTCTTATCATCAGACCTACCATCTGTCTCTCCTGTTCTCTCCACATCTGAGCTTGGTTGAACAGATTTTGAACTGGCCAAGGTCACTGCACAGCTAGCCTCCACAGATGGGGACAGTGTGAAAAACCTAATTGCAGCTGTGGATAAACAGCAACAAGGACACACATGGTTGGCAACATCCCTGTCTAGACTTGATGGTGGCTCAGTGTCACCATATATAAAAAACAAGGACATAGTTTCAAGGTAACTATCTCTGAGGAATAAGTATAATCATTACAGAAATGCTATCGTCACGTGCTCTAAATTTCTCTAAGGTATTTAAACATGAATTTAAAAAATGGCAACAAAGAAGTAATATTTCTTATCATACATATGTCCTCTAAAATTTTTCCAAATTTAGAGAGTTTTTCTTCCAAAAAAAATGCCTTTTTCAACAAAAAGCTAGGATTTGACAATCAGCACAGTGCCATACTGATGTGAAAGTCACAAACACGACCTGCACGTAGCACAGAAGATACTGAATTCGTGAAAAAAAATGAAATGTTTTCTTTCCACATATTTCATCTGTATCAAGAGTCCCTTTCCCCACTTATTTTCTAAAACAAATTACTTTGTCAGAAACTTTATTTTGTTATTTTTTCAACAATATTTAATTGGGTATACCTTCCATTCTGTACCTCTGAGACACTCATCAAAATGGAATCATGTTGAAATTGGTGTCTTGGATTTTCCCTCTTGAAGTACACATGGCCCCCAGGAATTTCTGTTGTGGATATCTTTTCTAGACACTCAACATGTCTGGTTACTTTTTGAGAAGTTGTTACACTTAAAATAAGTTATCAAGTCAGTGATATTTCAAAGGATTGTTGATAAAAAAGAACATTTAACTGTAACCATACTGAACAGACAGTTGATTATAGAAAGACATGTCAGTGCACATATGGCAGCCGGATAAATTATGCACATCTGGATTACTTTTGGCAAGAAACATAGCTAAGTGTCTAAAGCCAAGTTTAGCAATCTGTCACTAACAATATGTACATTTATTTTAAAATGTCAAGGGCTCAAAGTCATATTTTCTATTTCTTCATAAACTTTCCAGCTCTTTATAAGACAGCAAACAGGTGACAAAACACATTGCCCAAACTGCCAAAGGCTGTATAAATAAGGGGTAATTTTGAACTTCTCACCACATATACAAGATTCAAAGTCTGAAACAAACTCATATGTTGTGGGATGTAGTGACATACAGATCTCAAGAAAGAGTGTTAACATTTTATTTAGAAGTTGGTTGCAAATGCTTTTATATAAAAATATGGCTGGCCCCTACGTGGAGCAGTAAACAATGTAACACTCTGGGTAAAGCAAATGGAAGTAAGTCTGATGGTGTCTACTTACAGAAGGGGAAGAGCAGTGTCTCTGTGATCATGTCAGATTAAGTTTCCTTTTTTCTATTGCTAACTACTGACATAATTTAAACCCCAAAGAAATGTTTTCCTACTTCTAGTCCCCTTGATTAAAAAGGAAAGCCAAGAGACAAGAAGGTGGCGCAAACTAGCAGTAACAAGAAACTTTACAAGTGGATGTGTATCAGCCAGGTGGGAATGTAGCAGTAACTGTTAAGCACAAAACTCATCTGGACTATTATGCTGTTTGCTAGTTTTTCTAACATTCCAGGCTTCTTAACAACTTCAGTAGGAATGCCAAGATATATCATGGTGACTGGGTGGGGCCCTGTCATTCCAGGTATTGCCTTCCAGTCTCATTTGTGCCGGCAGCAGAAAAAACTAGAATGGAACAATTTTATTCAGACTGATTATCTAAATATTTTTTCAACTCTGTGTCAGCCTCATCTCCTACCTCAGTAATTTGGCAATTTTACTGTTAACATCTTTACTATATACTAGATCTAGATTATAACATTTTCAAATGGTATGGAAAAAAAAAATCCTATGCTCCTAAATTTGGTATTCAAACACAAGGTCCACTGCTTACAAACTGAGCTTCGTCTATAGGATGAGAATGACTGTGAGGCACCTACTTCACCACAAGGCTGTGAAAACTAAGTGCCTAACACTTAGGGAATTTCTACAATTTTGGCTGTGATTATTATTATTTCTCTTCTCCTCCTTAAAGTGACAGACTGGGACCAATGAAGTTCATAAACCACAGATCGTCAATAAAATGCTGTAAACCCAAGGGAAAGTTTATAAACAGCTGAGAAGAGGAGTGAGGAATAAAGAAGATAAGGATCCAAATAGGAAGACATGAGATTCTGTTAACTCTGTATTTGTATCTGCTTTCCTGTTTTGTAAAGTTTGATGCATAAGGCTACTGAATTCTTTCCCTGACTGTGGATAAAATACAATTTGCTATGTTGTTAAGAAAAGGAACATGTTTTCAGAGTGGCTGCTTTCTATCATTTATCGATTCAAAGATATTTTAATTTAACTGTATTAGAGAGAAATACTACTTCCTTCGTAATACCAATCTTCTCGATTTGATTATATGTGGTACAATCAAATTTAATTTTTAAATTATACCTGGTACAAAAATGCTCAAATAAAAGTTACGTATAAGACTGTAAAAACAATTCGAAATTGAATGAATCCATTTGCCAGTATTTTACTTTCCAAGGGCTCCATGACAGCGATCTTCACATATTATTCATGTTCTTTAATCTCTTATTCCCTATGCCCTGAGGGGTTTTATATCTCCATGGTATAGAAAAAATTTAGAAATATAAATTAAGTGGATCCAGTATTATGGGAGTGCTAAGTACCAGATTACAAGACCTAGTAAGATGAAGAGAAACACTTGCAGAAAAACCCAAAGCAGATCTAACAGATTCATAGCACTGAACACAGGAAGAAGAAACACAAGAAAGCCCTAGGCTACCCTACTACTATTACTTTAAATGAGTTAAAGTCTCTTGACCTAAAGAAGAGAATTTATAATTTTGATGGTCAAGTTAAGGTTCATGATCTTTGCCAAGTTAGGGAGAATAGTACAAGGAACCTTTCCAACTCTAGGATTCTGTAATTGTCACTAGACGGACAAGGTAGACTTGAGAAAACTGATGTGCTTTTTTCCCAGGCAGACATGAAGCTTCTGTAGATTCAATTATATGAGGTTTTAGCTAAGATTATTTTTCTTTCTTCCCCAACCAGGCAACAAATCTGGAAGATGTTATTCCATAATGGTCATTTAATATTTGATTCATAAGACAACCAAAATGAAAAAAAACAAACAGAATTTAGAACAAAACAAGTCTTTGTATTAATAACATATATTCACGTTGTTGTTGTTGTAGTTGTTATTGTTGTTTTACCTAGCTGGGGCTGGGTTCGAACCTGCCAGCCTTGGTGTATGTGGCTGGCTCCCTATCCATTGAGCTTTGGGCGCTGCCAACATATATTCACTTTTAAATATATAAAGTATGATAAAGTACGTGGGGTTTTTTAATCATTATTATTTAACCTTTTATTTAAATTATAAGTTTCGTAAGTACCACATAAAATGTGGTAAAATGGGGAATACAGACTAGGTAAGAAAAGGGACAGACCTATTTTTGTATACTGACTCTGCAGTGTGTCTTTTAATACATTATACTATCTGATATTTTATCCATAATAAATCGTGTAGCTGAATAAGTGTGTATACGCATGTGTAAATAACACATACATACACGCCCATGACAGGGATAGTATGAGATTAAATGAGTTCCTAGTGCAGTGCCTGGCAGATATTCAATAGCAAACCAAAAAATCAGGGTAGTATAGCAGGTAACGTGATAAAAAATTATTGATGAATATCATAATGTGTGTTGCAATAGTCTTTGAAACAATTACAAAGAATACATGTAAGTTATCTTTGAGAAGGTGATCTCTAACAATGGATTTACATCACCGTGAAAATAGAATCTTGTAAAAATCATCTTCCGAAGGCCAAAACATTACATTTTTAGCAGACACTTTTTGTTACAAAAGAAGTAAAAGTTCTCAGAGACCCCAGCGGTATATATGCAACACTTAAAAGATGAAACTAAATGAATAAAATTCATACTGTTAAGTAGGTCTGATGTAGAGTGGTCTTTGGTTAAATCTCCCAGGCTATGTATAAAATACCCATGGATGCGGACATCACTATAATTCCTTAAAAACTTCCTGGGCTCATCAAAAGGCCAACCCCTGGACCAATTCAGGTACCACATAATCCTTCTTAAGCAGATCCTTCCTCTCAGTAGCTGTTGAAGGAGTGGCACATCCTTACTAGTTTACCATAGGGTAACATACACACATGCTATGCTGTCAGGAATATTTCAAGTAACACCTCCCCCCCACAAAATTTAGTTATGCTTCATCATCGTAAGTGAAAACTTAACAAGGAGAACTTAAGAATACTGATAAACTTTTCTCAGGCCTGTTAACATACTGTCATTCATTTCTCTTGAGTTCTTCAAACTCCGACCTTTTGGATGGAATAGAAAAAGATGAAGGATGATATTTTCTCAAACTGTGATGCTTAAAGATGTTCGCTAATCAAAGAAAGAAAACAAATGAATCATGAAAACACAGAAAACATGGCTCCAGAGAAGTAACTTAAAAAGCATCTTACCATGTCCAAGTGTGAGTTCATTAAACTTTTCAGAGATTAATCACTGAAGAGACTAGAGAGGAAGCTATGGAAATATCCCCCAGAAAAATGAACTCAGACACCGAGACATAAATTTAAAGAATTCAAATAGAAGCAATACCCCCTTTGAAACAAGTGTTGAAAAAGATCTGAAAGAATTAGTATCCTATGCCAGCCATTATATGCGGGAAAACGGATGCTCACTAGTCTAAGGGGGAAAATGTTCAAGCAATTATGCTAAATGTTCCTGTGGGGTTCTAATTACTTAATTAACATGCATAAATCAAGTCTGGAGTTTGTTATAAAAAAAACAAACCAACCAAATGATAAAACAGCCAGGCTTGATAATGAGTAAATCACTTTAGCCTCTTTATTGAATATTTTATTTGACATTATAAACTCTAATCCAGGTGCGCTGTCTGTTACTTGGCAAAGACGTGAGGTTTTTACCACAGGGAAAGGGTAGACAGTTAGGGGAGCTCCAACATTTTTTTAAAGTAAATTTCAAGAAATATTTTCCACTGTATTTGTGAACCCTTTGGTGGATTCTGTGACCTAAAAAACCATTCCCTTCAAAAGTTGTAAGTATTGGGCAGCACCTGCAACTCAGGGAGTAGGGCACCAGCCCCATATACCGAGGGTGGTGGGATCAAGCCAGGCACTGGCCAAACTGCAACAAAAAATAGCCAGGCGTTGTGGCGGGAGCCTGTGGTCCCAGCTACTCGGGAGGCTGAGGCAAGACAATTGCCTAAGCCCAAGAACTGGAGGTTGCTGTGAGCTGTGACCCCATGGCACTACTGAGGGGAGGGTGACAAAGTAAGACTCTGTCTCTTTAAAAAAAAAAAAAAAAAAGGTTGTAAGTAATAAAGCATTATGGGAAAAATGTGATTGACAATGTCTTTCTTGAGTTATGCTAACTTGATTATAATAAATCTAAGTAAATTCCAAACTATTTATTTCAAACAATAGCATTTCCAGCATTTAAAGGAACTGCCCTCATAAGAACTTTTAATTTAACTTTATTAATACTTGCCTATTATTTACAGTACTCTCTTATGGTCAATAAAAACAAAGCAAACACAGTGAGTTATTCCCAAGGCCTGGTTGCTGAGTTTTTCTCATTATTGAACAGAATTTACTCCTAATCATCAGTGTGCTCAAAATCCTCAGAACAGCTTTTGCTTAGTATGCGTATCATGCTTACTCCACAGCCTGATTAAAATAACAGCAAAGTGAAGAACGCATGACAAGTCAGGAAGCAGAAATGACTGCACTCACTATGTGGAGTTCACTGACTAACACCAATGAGTAAAGAGATATGAACGTCCCCACACATAACCTTCAAATATAACTGAATGATGCCTACTGGAAGCTCAGGAACTCTCTTTCACTTTTATCTTAAACTCCTATTTCCAGGTATAAAAGAAGTAATAGTACTTTACAAGCTAGTTTTAAAAGTATTGGTCCATATTAAATATTTAAGCCTCACTCCATCCCTACTTTATAAGATGACACAAGACACTAATAGCTAAAATGACTAGTCTCATTAAGACCGAAGAATGAGAATAAACAATGAGAATAAACATAACTTCCAACTACCAAAACACGCTAACAAATGCAAAATATTAAATCATAAATAAAAATGATAAGGGGCGGCGCCTGTGGCTCAAAGGAGTAGGGCGCTGGCCCCATATGCCAGAGGTGGCAGGTTCAAACCCAGCCCTGGCCAAAAACTGCCAATAAATAAATAAATTAATTAATTAATTAAAAATGATCACATATCCAGGTAGGGTGGCTCACGCCTGTAATCCTAGCACTCTGGGAGGCTGAGGCAGGTGGATTGCTTGAGCTCAGGAGTTTGAGACCAGCTTGACCCAACTCTATTTAAAAAAAAAAAACAAAAAAACCCAGGTCGTTATGGTGGGTGTAGTCCCAGCTACTCAGGAGGCTGAGGCAAGAGATTCTCTTGAGCCTAACAGTTTGAGGTTGTTATATGCCATGATGCCATGACACTCTACCCAGGGAGAGAAAATAAGACCTGTGTTGCCATTAAAAAAAAAAAAAAAAAAATCCTATCAAAGCTAACTCACTATCCTAATAAAGCTTGATAGCATGGAAATCAGTTTAATACAATTTTTAAATTTTATTATACTTAAATGCTATTGTAAATATCAGGCTTATTTTGGTTATGTATCTCTTAACTTAATGTTTTAAAGAGGGAAATGATTTTAAAGTGAATTATTATCTCTAATACCTTATTTAATTAAAAACAACTTAATAGTGTATGCATTTCATTAAAACATTAGATTTGTTTTTTAAAAAATAAGTGACATAGATGAATGGAAAACATTTTAAAAATTTATAGCTTTAAGATAAAATTTACATAAACATAAAATGATCAGAATGAAGTCAGATGCTAGAAAATCTATGCATGTATTAATGCCTATATTATAGCAATATTTTAAGTTCCTGAAAAGAAGTTGGCTTTTTGTCATCTCATCCCTTTGCTATGATTTCACTGAATAATTATGCATTGAAGTTCATTACTGAAAGCATCCATTGTTGAACAGAACCAAAACCATCCAACTCAATAACCACAGAATAAAGAATTAAAAAAAAATTGGATATAACCATGGACCTTAAAAGAGAACCAAGGAACAAGCAAATAGGTCCCAATATTAGGTGCTAATACAAAATTCTAGTACCTGAAAATTGTTCATTTGCAAAACTATATAATGTTAATATTTGCTGAAACTTATTTTCAGTAATCTGCCTTTTTAAGTAGAGGGGGAAAAAATTCTTTTTTTTGAGAGAGGGTCTTGCTCCGTTGCCTGGACTAGAGTGCAGAAGGATCATCATAAGCCACTGTAACCTCAAACTCCTGGGCTCAAACAATCCTCCTGCCTCCTGAGAAGCTGGGACTACAGGCAAGCCACCACATCAGGCTCATTTTAGGGGGTTAGGTGTTGGGGGGGGGGGGGGGGAACGAGTGTATAGCCTTGTTGCTCAGGCG
>CAUYPK010101895.1:0-18122 GCA_963574355.1 Loris lydekkerianus | reverse complement strand
GTACAAAAACAAATTTGGATTATGATCTAGAAATTTATAGGGTTTTTAGTTTTTAACCCTGAAGAAGGCTTCAAGAGAGTTATTTAAACATTTTTAAAGAAATCCAAGAAGAGTATTTTTGTTCTATGAAAACATTCAAAGAGTTGGTGGCGTTATTTACCCCCCCCCCCCCCCCCCCCCACCAAGACGATTTCCAGGACAGTAAGGAGAGGAACAGCAGGGCTCTATGGGTGCCATGTGGTCATGATAGGTAGGGCAGCAGGCTGTTGTCGACCACTACATGGGCCTTTGGTGGAATTCCTGACACCTTGCACACCCTGACCTTGCTCTATAACTCTGGGTAACAAGGGAGGGAAACAGGTGCAGTGAGAAGGGGTGATTGGCACAGACTTACTGTTGCACGCGGAGGAAGAACTGGAATGAGAACTGGAATGACTGGCCTCGAGTGGCCCCATGGGGCTGCCGGATGCCTGGTCAGGGTCAGACCTGCCCACTGAGAGTGCATGAATCACGGATTTCTCAGAGCTGGAAGGGGCTTTGTTTGAGGACAGCGAGGCAGGGCAGAATGGCTTGCCCAGGGATAGTGGCAAAATTGGGATTAAGAATAGGAGTAGCTGCCATTCGAGGCCTTTCTATATGCCGGGACCTGCCAGGCATTTATATGGAGTCCTCATCGACTGAACCAGCAGACGTAGCTAGGTAGCGTTATTGATCAGCCTCCACCTGTGGGCTTGAGCCTATGTGCTTTATGAGGTTCTGTACTGATCCTCTTAGGATTTGTTTAAAGCTCCCACTCACGTGGAGGCTGCACGTTATACTTATTTGGAATAATATTAGTCTAGTACTTTTCTTACAGATGGCTCTAGAGTCGCAGACCTGGGGTAAAATTCCCACCCCTACATATGCTTATGTGTGTCATTTTGAACAAGTTATCTAACCTCTCCAATTTTCTGTATTTTTTTTTTTTTTTTTTGAGACAGTTTCAAACTATTGCTCTTGGTAGAGTGCTGTAACATCATAGCTCACAGCAAGCTCCAACTCTTGGGTTCAATGATCCTTTTGCCTCAGTTTTTCTATTTTTAGTAGAGATGGGGTCTTGGCTTTTGCTCACATTGGTTCTCCAATTTTCTCATCTGTAAATTGGGATAACAGTAAATGGGGTTTTGAAATCTCTAGACACCTTTATATATACGTACACACACACACACACACACACACACACACACACACACACACATATATATATATCTTTTTTTTTGAGACAGAGCCTCAAGCTGTTGCCCTGGGTAGAGTGCCATGGCATCACAGCTCACAGCTGAGTGAGTCTCCTGCCTCCACCTCCCAAGTAGCTGGGACTATAGGCACCCGCCACAACGCCCGGCTACTTATTTATTTATTTATTTTTGGTTGCAGCCATCATTGTTTGGCAGGCCTGGGCTGGATTCGAACCCGCCAGCTCAGGTGTATGTGGCTGGCGCCTTAGCCACTTGAGCCACAGGCGCTGAGCCTATATATATATTTTAAGACAGAGACTGTCATTGGCACCTTTGGTAGTGTGCCATGGTGTCATAGGTCACAGCAACCTCAGACTCTTGTGCTCAAGTGATCCTCTTGCCTTAGCCTCCCAAGTAGCTGGGATTATAGCTTCCCAACACCTGGCTATTTTTAGAGACAAGGTCTTGCTCGTGTTCAGACTGGTCTCAAACTCGTGAGCTCATGCAATCTACTCACCTCGGCCTCCCAGAGTGCTAGGATTTCAGGTGTGAACCATGGTGCCCGGCCCTCTAGACAGCTCTTTAGAGCGTTTGTGCAAGATGGCAGTGGAAGAGGTTCCAGTTCTATGTGATCTTCCCAAAGACTGAGAATACCACAGTGATCACGCATTTCAACTCTGTGGGTCCCAGAGTCCCTTGGTATAAATCAGCAGGGGATGGTTGGACTGAGAGGCTTGTGATTTATCACCAAAGATGATGACATAGGACTGGAAACAGGCATGGCTGCTTCAGATGAGGCTAGAGACCTGCAGGGACGGTGGGGCGCTGGGCTTTGGGCCAGCCAGCTTCTGACCAGCTGGGGGCCTTCTTAGTCTCTTGTTGTAACTAATTTGCACTGAGTTGCAGATGGGTGTAGCAGTCCTTGAAAGTGCTCTCAAAAGTCATCACTGGCATAGCTTTCTAGCCCTGAGAGAATGGGCAGGCTCTGGGCAGCATAGGCTAAGAGAGGGCAGTGCCCGCCATGACTGGGCACTTGATGGGCCTGGGCTTCCTGCCTTCCAGACATGTCTTTCCCTTGTCTGTTCCACAGTATGCCTCAGGGAGTGGGAACAGTGACCGATTTCTGCATCTTTGTAGTCCAGGTGTTCTTCTGGGCCAAAAGGCATATCCTGCCTTGAAAGCAAGGCCTGGCTGGGTAGTGGCTGAGTCCAGCCCCAAGTCTAGTTCGGCTGTGCAGGGCTTGACCACATGAGGGCTGGAGGGGGAAAAACAGGGTAGTGGAATGAGATTTTTAAGGAAGGTAAGCTTCCTACTGATGACTTCCACCAATATAACTGTTCCTCCTTAAAAGACAAAGACTTTTTTAGAGACATAGTCTCACTCTTGCCCAGGCTAGAGTGCAGTAGCATCATCACAGCAACCTCCAGTACCTAGGCTCATCCAATCCTCCTGCCTTAGCCTCCCAAGTAGCTGGGACTATAGGTGCTTGCTACAATGCCTGACTAATTTTTCTATTTTTAGTAGAGACAGGGTCTCACTCTTACTCAGGCTGGTCTCAAACTCCTTAGCTCAAGTTATCCTCCTGCCTCAGACCCCCAGAGTGCTAGGATTATAGACATGAACCACAATGCCTGGCACAAAAGACAAGAACCCTGCTTTAGTAAGGAAGAAGATACCAGGTATAGGAGGAGTCAGGGGAAGAAAAAACCGGCATCAACCATCTGGACACCGTGAGTGGGACCAGAGTTCAAATCCAGGACACAAGAAAGGTTGAGACTTTCAAACCAAACAATGAAAGGAATAGCAAATTAGGTATTTACTCACCATGTAACACAGGTGTTGTTGTATAATTGTTTTATTAAGTGGTGAATCAAAATTCAGTTTGGCAGGTCCCTTGTGCTGTGGGCCCAGTTCTCTGCCCCTGCCCCTGCCCCCAGCTCTCTAACCTGGCCTCCTGGGCTGGGCTTCTCTGGTCTCTGCTCCAGTAGCACCTTGGGTTTGGGGTGTGCATTGGCCTCTCACATTGTGTTATCCTGGCTTGTCTCCTCATTAGACTGAGCGCTGGAGGATAGGGATTAGCCCTAGATCTTTAGCACTCAAGACGTGCCTGGCCCAGTGGGCTCACACCAAATATTTTAAAGAAGAGTGGGGCCTCAGAGGCGAGGAGGTGTCTCATTTTCCTCTCTAGCTTGTCTTGTGTGCTCTCATTTTTACATCTGTATTCAGATCTGCCACCTCAAAATCAGTTTCTAAGCCTCTCTCTGAAGTTTCTTTTTCCCTGGTCCTGAGCCTCTCTTGCCCAGTCCTCTATGCCCCCAGCCCACACGGTCCATTGCTGGGCTCTCCCATGGGCCCCTTCTCTCCTCTGCAACCCTTATGACTTCTTGTCTGGCCTGTCATTGAAACCTGTATTTCTGATTTTTGTTTGTCTCGAGTCTTCCTGAACATTTGCTCAAGTTGGTTAAACTAAGGACCATCCAAGTGACCTCTGCACTGGAGGAGGGAGGCCAGATCCCAGAAGCAGCCTACACCAACCGCATCTGGCATCTGTTTCTTCTGTCCTGTTGGATTCATCACTTGGAAGTCATTACTCTTATCCCAGGCAACGTGAGGAAGGAAGTTTAATATTGATTCCTTGGTTGGCATTCTAAGCCTTCTGTGATCTTGCTCGTTGATCCACCTTTCCCAGTCACGTCCTGTGGCTCCCTTTCATGCATACTATACGTTCCAGCCAAACTGGTACATACCCCATCCTTCCCTAGCTCTACCTCTGTTGTCACATGGCCTCCTGCCAGAGTGTGTCCATCCTGCAAGGGAGATGGTTTACTGCCCTCCCATGAATTGTGCCTCTGGCTTAATTGATTCTTACAGTATGTATAATTTTGCTTCCTTGTGTCCTCTCCTTGAAGGTAAATGAGGTCTGTGGAAAATTCTTCATTGCCTAGTTGGGTGTGCAGCCCAAGGCAGTCTCTGAGGAGGTGCTGGCTGCATAGTTGAGCACCTGTTTCATGCCTTGCCCGGAACTAAGCCCCTTTCAGGCTTTATCTCACTTAATGCTCACAACAGTCCTTTGACCTAGATTCTGGCATGTGTATCTTCCAGAGGAGGAAACTGACGCTCGGGAAGATTAAGCAGCTTGCTCTGGGTCAGACAGCTAGTAAGTGGCAGAGTAGGGTTCTGGACCTAGGCCTTTCTGGCTTTTAAGCACTATGCTATGTAACCTGAATGAATGAAATAGGTACAACTTTCGAAATAGGACTTATAAAAGCCATTGGGGAGAGATTATACATTTCTAAAGGTGCTGCCAGTTTAGAAAGAATGCTTTTTTTGAAATTATTTTGTCTGGCAGGTTTTAGCATACCCTTACCAAGAGTACCTCACAGCCTGGGCAGCCTCAGGATTGAGGAGGGGATGGGAAGGCAGACAGAGGGATAACGGGTCTCCTCAGACTCTCACACAGCAGTGACTGCTGGGAAACTTGGCATTTCAAAGTCCCTCATCCCCGTAGACAGAAAGACAGCAAAATTGTCTCTGTGTTTCTTTTTTAATCTCCAAACCCTTAAGGGCCAAGTCCTCTGGGACCACAGAGATGAATCAGTTCATTCAAAGGCCTCTGCTCCAGTGGAAGGGTTGAGACCTATGAGTGAAAATCTTAAGAGTCAATTTGATTCTGAGAGAGACACAGGGTTTTACTGTTGAAGTGGAGAGTGGGGAGAAAGCCTTACAGCTCCAGACTGCAGAAGAGCCCCAGGACCCTGGTTTCCTTTAGGTAGCACCCCTTTGTTTCCAAGGCTGAATATATTTTTTAAATTTTAATTTATTTTATTTTTTATTTTTTTGTTGAGACACCCTATTCCCTGAGCAGAGTGTAATGGCATTATTCATAGCTCACAGCAACCTCAGACTTGAGGCATCTTTTGCCTCAGCCTCCGGAAGCTGCCGGGATTATAGGTGCTTGCTGTAGCATCCGGCTGGGTTTTTCTTTTCTTTTCTTTTTTTTTTTTTTTTAATAAATCAGGGGTCTCATTCTCACTCAGGCAAGTCTCAAACTCAGGAGCTCAAGCAATTCTCTCTCCTCAGCCTCCCACAGTACTGGGATTACAGACGTGAGCCACCGCACCTGGCTAAGCCTGAATATTTTGACTTCTCCACTCCCCCACCCCGCCTTCCAAGACTTAGCTCAGGACCACAGTTTTAAGCCTGAAAAGGGTGTGATTAGAGGCTTTGCTGCCAGAGCAGTCTTTCTTTAAAGAACAAGGAGAGCTGGGAGCCAGCAGATATCTCCCCACGGTGCCTGCCTAGACAGCTCCAGCACTGGTTTGGCAAAGGGAATAAACGAGCAGATTCTAAGGGATCTTTCAAATCTCTCACTTTAGGTAAGATGGTCGTTTAGTTCTCCACAACCCTAGTTTGCAGCTGGTGAAACAGGCCCTGTAACAGCTGTAATTTGCCCTAGGACACGTGGCTAAGGGGTAGTTAGCTGTGATCTGATGCTGACTGTGTAAAATCAACAGGGAGGCATGCTGGGAGCTGCATTGGGGAGAGGAGAAGACTGGTCTGAACTTGAGGGCAGAGTCCTTAGGAAATGTTTCCCTATTCTTGTCATGAACTTGAACTGTGGACAGATACCTTTTATTTACCTTTTTTTATTAAGGAGAGGCTGGTATTGTGGAAGCTATTTGGTTAGATCCCAGAAATGGCCTGGTGGAGAGAGTGGAATGTTGAGATGTGCTCAGCGTTAGGGGACAGAAGGTGGGAGAATGTTATGTGCCTGATTTGATTATTTTTAAGCTGTGAGTTGCTGGATGGGCTGGGCCTTTCTAGATCATCATAAAAAGGTCAGATTGTGATCCACAATCTGATAATAATTAAAATCATAGATTTGGAAAGTGCTATACCTAGAGGGACCTCAGAGAGAATTTAAGATTTTATTGACAGAAAACTAACGCCTGATGGGGAAAGCAACGTGTCTAAGGTCATGGTGTGTGAGCCGCAGAGTCCAGACAGCTTGCTAATCTGAATCAAGCCTGTGAGACGGGGACTTTAGTGAAAGAGCACAAGTCAAATGGAGTAAGTTCATAGGAGGGCAAGGCAGTGTATTCATTTGTATTTCAGACAAACTTGTCAGGGTGGAACAGAGTGGCTGGATGGCAGGAGGAATGCTACCTGGGGAAGTCTAAGATTTGTAGGCTAGGCCGGATGCCGTGGCCAATGCCTGTAATCCTTACACTTGGGAAGCTGAGACGAGTGGATTGCCTGAGCTCATAGATTCGAGATCAGGCTGAGCCAGAGTGAGATCCCATCTCTAAAAATAGCCAGGAGTTGTGGCAGGCAGTTGTAGTCCCAGCTACTTGGGAGGCTGAGGGAAGAGAATCGCTTGAGCCCAAGAGTCTGAGGTTGCTGTGAGCTATGACACCATGCTATTTTACCAAGGTCAACAAAGTAAGACTCTATCTCAAAAGATTTGTAGGATACAGGACCTTAGTGTCTTTGGAGATGGAAAGACTTCACAGCAGCTAGGCACAGTGGCTCACACCTATAACCCTAGCACTCTGGGAAGCTGAGGCGGGTGGATTGCTTGAGCTCAGGAGTTTGAGACCCACCTGAGCAAGAGCAAGAACTTGTCTGTAATAAAAATAGAAAATTTAGCCAGGCATTATGGCAGGCATCTGTAATCCCAACTAGTCTGGAGGCTGAGGAAGGAGGATCTCTTGAGCCCAGGAGCGTGAGGTAGGCTGATGCCACAGCACTCTAGCCTGGGCAACAGAGACAGACTCCAAAAAAGAAAGAGTTCACGGTGAGGGGAAAAGTGATACTGCTGAAGGAAAAAGAAGGAAGGATAATTGTGGAGTGGAGGGTCCTTTTGTCCTTTGCCAGCTTGAGAAGTGGTCCAGAGTTCAGACAGAGTTATAAGGCTGTGTTCTTGTGAGCTGACTGCTTACTCTTCTGTCTTACCCTATAGGTGATTGCAGTGGTAATGGATGTCTTTACAGACATTGACATCTTCAGAGACCTGCAGGAAATATGTAGGAAACAGGGAGTTGCTGTGTATATCCTTCTGGACCAGGCTCTACTCTCTCAATTTTTGGATATGTGCATGGATCTGAAAGTTCATCCAGAACAGGAAAAGGTTGGTGGTCTACTATAACACTTGCAGTCTCACCACAATCAGCAAATGTGACTGAGCATCTGTGATGTACAAGGTGGTTGGTGGTGGTTTTTTGTTGACAAGAGAACAGGCTGTAAGCAAAGTTATTTGCTTGAAGTCTTATAGGAAATGAAGATAACTGTGACCTGGCAGTTATACTCATAGATATCTACCCAAGACAAGTGAAAACATATGTTCAAACAAAAACTTGTATATGAATATTTATAGCACCATTATTCCAAGTAGCCAAAGGGTAAAAACAATCCAATGTCCTTCAACTGATGACTGGATATGTCCTCTGGTCATACAACAGGATGTTATTCAGCCATAGAAAGGACTGAAGTGCTGATACATGCTGCAACATAAAGTGGTCATGTTTATTATAGAATCAATCAATTAATTTATTTTTTGAGACAGAGTCTCATTACATCACCCTGGGTAGAGTGCCATGGCGTCACAGCTTACAACAACCTCAAAGTCTTGGGCTTAAGTGATTCTCTTGCCTCAGCCTCCCAAGTAGCTGGGACTACAGATGCCTGCCACAATGCCCAGCTAAGAATTTATTTTTTTAATTCATGCAACTTAACCCATGAGCTTTGGAACTTAATTTGTTTATCACCTTAATATTATGTACCATGTACTATTTTAGGTACTAGAAATCAGTCGGCAGTCAGCAAAATGGACAAAGAATTTGGACTTTGGTGCTTTAGGTTATTCTAATTTATCACCTTGTTATTATCAAGCCATTTGGTTTGCAAAATTTGGCTGTTTAACTTTTCCCACAGAGTTCTTGTTGGTTGTTTCCTCTATGAGAGAATGGAGGGTTGGGTTTAAGGAGGTAGTTACCAACCTGCCACTGGTGCCACAAAGCAAATTCTTGGTGGAAGTAGGATTGGGGCTTAGAGACTGAACAAAACAAGACAGCCATGTAACCCAACAGTAAATTACAGAATGAAGTCAGGCAGACCCAAGAAAAATACATGTCAGCATAGAAAAAGAGCATTCTCTAACCAGTTATTTAGCCCATGACTGCTCTCACACAGAGCCAGGTGAAGAAATTGAAGGTATCAATGTTTAATTTCAAGGTACTCTTTGTATAATTAAGGCTTTGTCTCTTAGCAGGAGAAAAATTAAAAAGTTCTGGCTATAGTTTTGATTAGGTGATTGGCTCTGATTCATATATGAGGCAGAAATCAGGGAGTATTTACTAATTCAGTTGCCCACTGTTGGTTGCTGCCTTAATGGACATCCAGATCCTCTGTAAGAGGGCTTAAAGGAGGTCTGGCTCCCTCAATTAAAAAAAAATATTTAATTATTATGGGTACATGATAATTGTACATAATTTCCTCAATTTTTATGCTGTCTTACCTTCTTGATACGGAAGCACTGCTTGCTGCTTTTGCCCAGGTGTGGCTGTGTTGCTGAATTTGTGCCGTGACTTTCCTGAACATACCCTGACCCTGCAGCTGGGTCATAATATTGGGTTGTCCTGTCTGCAGGAACTTGGTCACACACTGTGTGCAGGTGCTCAAACTTGCTTTGGCCATAATGACAGAGCATATACAGCATTTAGATATGTACCAAAGGGAGCAACACACTCAACCACACCTAAATCTGCCCATATGGTATTTTTTAGGCTTGTTATTATACACATGTATTATAAGTTGATCCTTTAAGACTGAGCTCAGGAGTCATCACCTCCTCTGCAAAGCTGTCTTCCTGCCAATTCCATTTGTACCTCTGAAATTTTCTAGATTTTGCTTTTTTTAAAATTTTCATTTTGAAATACTTTGAGATTTATATAGAAGTTATAAAAATAGGCTAGGGTGGCTCAGCACCCCATAGTATAGTATGTGTCAGCCACATACACTGAGGCTGGCGGGTTCAAACCCAGCCGGGACAGCTAAACAACAATGACAACTGCAACCAAAAAATAGCCGGTTGTTGCGGTGGGCATCTGTAGTCTCAGCTACTTGGGAGGCTGAGTCAAGAGAATTGCGTAAGCCTAAGAGTTTGAGGTTGCTGTGAGCAGTGATGCCATGGCACTTTACCAACAGCAACACAGTGAGTCTCTGTTTCAAAAAAAAAAAAAAAAAAAAAAATAGGCTGGTGTGGTGGCTCACATCTCTGTAATCCTAGCACTCTGGGAGGCTGAGCTCAAGAGTTAAAAACTAGTCTGAGTAAGAGTGAGACCCCCATCTCTACTAAAAATAGAAAAAGCAGCTCAGTGCCTACTTGCTGCTCAGTAGTTAGGGACTGGCCACATACACTGAGGCTGGCAGGTTCGAACCCAGCCCAAGCCTTCTAAGTAACAATGACAACTGCAGCAAAAAAATAGCCAGCCTTGTGGCGGGCCTTGAAGTCCCAGCTACTTGGGAGGCTGAGGCAGGAGAATCACTTAAACCCAAGAGTTTGAGGTTGCTGTGAGCTGTTTTGCCAGGGCACTCTACTGAGGGTGACACAATGAGACTCTGTCTCAAAAAAAAAAAAAACAAAAAAAACCAAAATTGACTTGGTGCCTGTAGCTCAAGCGGCTAAGGTGCCAGCCACATACACCAGAGCGGACATGTTCAAATCCAGCCCGGGCCTGCCAAACAACAAAGACAACTATAACCAAAAAACACCCGGGCGCTGTGGCAGGCGCCTGTAGTCCCAGCTACTTGGGAGGCAGAGGCAAGAGAATCGCTAAAGCCCAGGAGTTAGAGGTTGCTGTGAGCTGTGATGCCATGGCACTCTACCCAGGGCCACAGCTTAAAGCTCTGTCTCAAAAAATAAATAAATAAATTACATAAAAATAAAAGAATAGGGCGGCTCCTATGGCTGAAAGGGGTAGGGCGCTGGCCCCATGTGCTGGAGGTGGTGGATTCGAGCCCAGCCCTGGCCAAAAGAATAATAAAAATAGAAAAATCAGCTAGGTGTTGTGGTGGGCACATGGAGTCCCAGCTACTCAGGAGGCTGAGGCAAGAGGATCACTTGAACCCCAGAGTTTGAGGTTTCTGTGAGCTATGATGTTGCCACAGTGCTCTATCCTGGGCAACAGAGTAAGACTCTGTCTCCCAAAAAAAAAAAAAAAAAAAAAAAAAAAAAAGTTAAAGAAAATCCATAAATATTACAAGGAATTCCTGAATACTTTTTGCCCAAGTTCTTCACATGTTAACATCTTAGAAATGTCAGCACAACTAACAAAATTAGGAAATAAGTTTGATATAATACTATCTAATCTGTATACATTATGAATTTCACCAGGTGTTCCACCAATGCCCCTTTTTTGGTCTAAGATCTAATCCACAACCACACCTGCATTTAGTTGTCAAGTTTCCTTGGCTTCTTTTAATCTATCTTTCTTTTTGGTCTCTCTTTTTTTTTTTTTTTTTTTTTTGTCCTTAAGAGATGGGGTGTCTTACTCTATTACCCAGGCTGATCTTGAACTCCTGTCCTTAAGTGATCCTCCTACCACAGCCTCCCTTGTAGCTTAGGCCACAGCATGTGCTACTATGCCCAGCTGAGTCTTGAGACTTTTGAGGAATACTAGCCAGTTTCCTGTAGAATTTGTTTCCTCAAGGTTAAATTCAGGTTGTGGATTTTGGTAAGGATACCACAAAAGTGGTATTATATCTTGCCATGGTTTTTCTTTTCTTTCTTTTTTTTTTTTTTAAAGAGATAGAGTCTCATTTTATCATCCTTGGTAGAGTACCGTGGCATCACAGATCACAGCAACCTCCAACTCTTGGGTTTAGGCAATTCTCTTGCCTCAGCCTCCCAAGTAGCCAGGACTACAGGTGCCCGCCACAACACCCGGCATTTTTTCTTGTAGTTTGGCTGGGGCCGGGTTTGAACCCACCACCCTCAGAATGTGGGGCTGTCGCCCTACTCACTGAGCCACTGGTGCCGTCCTCTTGCCATGGTTTTTGTTTTGTCTTTTGTTTTTAGCTTACTTTGAATAATGATAGATTCACAGAGCTTATAAAGATAGCATAGAGAAATTTCATTCCTATACTCTTCTCTCAGTTTCCCCAGTGGCTGCATCTTAGAAGACACTATCAAACGCTGGAATTTGGCTGGGTGCAGTAGCTCACGCCTGTAATCCTAACACTTTTGGGAGGCTGAGGTGGGAGGATTGGTTGAGGCCAGGGATTTGAGACTAGCTTGAGCAAGAGCAGGACCCCATCTCTACTAAAAGTAGGAAAACTAGCCTGGCATCAGGTGGGTCCCTATAGTTCCTGGTACTTGGGAGGCTGAGGTTAGAGGATTGCTTGAATTCGTGAATTTGAGGTTGCAGTGATCCATGGTAGCACCGCTGCACTCTTGCCCAGTTGACAGAGTGAGACCCTGTCTCAAAAACAAAACAAAACAAAAAGCCTGGAAATTGACGCTGGTGTACTACGTGTAGTTCCATGCCATTTTTTCATTGCACTGTGTACATCAGGACACAGAACTGGTCTATCACTGTAAAGCTTCCCTCCTGCTGCACTCTTGCAGTCACCTTATTGCTCTCTGGGCCTCCCTGCCACCATCTTTAACTTCTGGCAACCACTAATTTGTTCTCTATTGCTATAATTTTGTCATTTAGAGGTTTTTAAAAATTGATAGTGAAGATTTATTTACAACATAAAAGTTCAAAGGGAACTTACTATATTTAAAATAGAAACGTCTTTATTTTCATGAATCACCATAATAAAATAAGAGTTGCTTTTTTTAAATTGTTGATTCTGGGGCACAAGAATCCTATAGAGATGGGGTCCTGCTCTTGCTCAGGCTGGTGTCAAATCCCTGGCCTCAACCAATCCTCCCACCTCAGCCTCCCAAAGTGTTAGGATTATAGGTGCGAGCTACTGCACCCAGCCAAATTCCAGCGTTTGATAGTGTCCTGTAAGATGCAGCCTCTGGGGAAACTAAGAAGACTTCAGGGTAATGTGAGGGTACAAACAACCAAATCACAATATTTGAATTTGTTGGGTAGAATCCCTCCTGTAGTTAGGTCCTGCACCCAAAAAGTATGTCATACACTCCTACATTGTACCCATTCAGTGGGAGTACCACAAACCTCTCTCCTCCATTTAGAGTTTTATATAAATGAAACTAATTATAGTATGAGACCTTTTGAGATTGGCTTTTCCCCCCATCACAATGTCCTTGAAATCCGTCCAAGTTGTTGCATGTATCAACAGTTTGTTCCTTCTTATTGCCAGGTGCTATCATATAGTATGGCTGTGCCACAGTTGAGCATTTGTCCACTGAAGGACATTTGAATAGTTTCCAGTTTTTGTCTTTTATGAATAAAGTTGCCATGAACCTTTGTGTAGAAGGGGGACATAGGTTTTCATTATAGGGGCTCTATAGGTCTGTGGAATGAATGAGTCAAACAAAAGTCTTAAACACTTAGGTATGTAGCTCCAGGGAATGCAGATTGTCTTAGAATTTTACGTATCATTGTGTGTAATTTACTTATGTCATTTGACAGATAATCATGCATACAGGTGCAGTATATGATCCTGTATAGTGCCAGTGTCCCTTTTTGGTAATTACGCATTTGTAGACTTGACAATGCCGATTAAGCTGCGTGTGATGTTTCTGCCTCAGCATCCTGTTAGTGAAGGCTCGTCCTATGTTCCTCTTCTGTATACCCTTTAGGAAGTTGGGGTACGTGAGGCTGGGCAGTTATTCTGATGTGATGCTCTTAAACAAAAGAGCAGGAGAAAGATCAGCCTAGTTTGCTTCAGAATCATTGCTTGGATTCTGTTGTTCAGTATCCCAAAAAGGTAAATCTTTTTTTAGAGCATATATACAAGTAAATATAGGAAAAGGACATATGAAAAGATGGCGTGAGAGAGAAGTGGAGTCCTGAGAACCATCTGGCTAGCATGTCACGTGTGTTGCCACTAAATGGCAATGCTAAGCCAGGCATCTGCCAGAAAGTGTGTTTGGGAATTGTAAACTAGCCCTCCTGTCTTAATCATTTGCTCCCCAGATGAGTGTTGCTGAACTGTTCATTTTTCTCCCACGCCCCTGTCAACAGCTGATGACAGTTCGGACTATTACGGGAAACATCTACTATGCAAGATCAGGAACGAAAATTGTTGGGAAGGTTCACGAAAAGTTCACATTGATTGACGGCATTCGCGTGGCAACAGGCTCCTACAGGTAAGTTTCTAACCTGTCCATTGCTTATTAATCTAAGCTCTTCGGAAGAAACATGTCATATAAAGGTAAAAATTTCTTTTTCCTCAATGAGAACCTTTATTGCCAATCATTCTGATACATGCTGTGTGTGTGTGTGTGTGTGTGTGTGTGAGAGAGAGAGAGAGAGAGAGAAAGAGAGAGTTAACAAGGTAGAGTGTGTGTGTGTGTGTAAGAGAGAGTTAACAAGGTAGAGTGTGTATGTGTGTGTAAGAGAGAGTTAACAAGGTACGCATCACCTTCCTGTCTTGTGGTTTATAAAAATAAAATGCAGAAGATAAACTTGCCATGAGGCCACATAGTTAGCAAGTCCTAGATTCAGTCCCTGGCCCAGGTGGATGAATTTGGGGTTAACAGTGACACACACAATTCTGAATCCTTGTTCCTTAGTAATTTTGACCTTATTTGCCCTGCTTATTTAAGGGTAGGAGCATTTGCAGGCGTTAGCATCCATGTCGAGGGCAAAGTCAGTGTTGTCACCTTTAGACTTAAATTGTTTACTTTGCTTCAAGCTTGTAATTTAGTTTTTTAGTCTAGAAAATACTGGTCATGTCTCTGACCACACCTTTGAAGTTTCACTTTGGCAATGGTGCCTTAAGGTAGAGAACAGGGAGGTTGAATGGTGGGTGGACATAATGATACCCATCTCCAGAAGTTGTGCCGTTTTACTTATGTGGCTCCAATGATCATGTGTTTTGCCACTTTTGCATAAGATTGTTTGATAGTATGTATGAGAGATGTTTGTAGAGTTTTAAAAAGAAAAACTCATTTTTGAATAAATGTGTGTCCCTGAGTGATAATTATGTGTCAGCTGTGAGTAAAGGTTGAAATGCAAAGGTTCAGGGAAGATGAGGTGGTAAGATTAAGAAACTCTTTGATACTTTTCAAACAGTACCATCCTTGGTCAGAACAAAATCTGAACTCCTTTGTGAGACACCCTTTTGTAAGTTTATAAGTGACAGGAAGAAACTATGTTTTTACCTCAGAGTAAGATTTATCTATATTAATGAAACACAGCTCCAAATGGTTTTTGGCTATTCTAAAACATAGAAATAAAAAAAATTTACCCTCTGCAAATGATACATGCTGCCAATGGTAACATCGATAGCTTCCATTTGTTGAGGATGATTTGTAATCCTGATGTTTGTGCTTTGTTTACATTGTCTCATTTCAAAAGAATCTTCCTTTTCAGGCTTTGAAGGCAGTTCTCAGGTGGATTACATTAACTGACATTTTTGGTTGCAAAAGACAGAGTTGACATGCTTTACTATCTCATTTAAAACCTACTTGTACAAATTTCTGTATCCCTGGGGTGATTGCAAGTGTAAGAAAGTTAACTCAAACTAGTATATGCAAAATGAAACTTATTGAATGGCAGAACTTGGAAGTGTAGAAAGGTGTAGTTGGTTTTCATTTTGACCAAGGAGTTGTACATCGATCAGAATACTGGCTCTGCCTTTTCGAATCTAGTTGATCTTTACTCTCAGGCAGGCTTTCCCTTTGAAGGCCAAGATCCTGGCTCACTGACCCTTGATCTCCAAAGAGTGAAACTCTTTCTCTCAGTACTGCTGTCAATCTCTGAAAAATTACTTGGCCCTGATGGGGTCACATGTCCCCCTGGATGAATCCCAGCATCCACAGGAATAGGATCTCTAGTTAGCCTGGATCACATGCCTGGCTCATTGGGATTAGAGAGAGTGCAGAAATAAAAGCTTTCTTGGGTAGGGGTACGCTTGAGTTCTGATAGCAGAGGAAGGGGAAAGGATTCCTGCTGGACAGGCGAAGGCCAATGGCCGCAAGTCAGCTCTAACATGTCTTGAGCAATGGTGATTTGTGAACATGGTAGTGCTAGATGAGGTAGTAAGGAGGAGGGCATTAGCAATTGATAAGGACTGCGGCCTGACCTGGATTCCACCAGTAGCTCCCTGCTATGACATCTCCAGCTGGTTTCCTTACCTCTAAAATGATGGTCGCTAGCCTGAGTATTTAAAGGCCCTTTCTGGTTTTTAAAAACTCTGAGACTTTCCTTTTGGCCAGAGATGCCATCTTCCAGTAATTCACCAAAATGACAAATTCAAAGGGAGAGAGGACAGACACCCAATACATGCGCTGTCTAGGCTTTTTGGAAAATGTGGGCTTGTTCCTTTGGCCACATATATGCAATCTTCAAGAAAGGTGATATTGTAGACATCAAGGGAGTGAATCCTGTTCAAAAAGGCATGCCACACAAATGTTACCATGGCAAAACTGGAAGAGTCTACAGTGTCACCCAGCATGCTGTTGGCATTGTTGTAAACAAACAAGGGCAAGATTTTTGCCAAGGGCATTAATGTTCATATTGAGCATATTAAGCACTTTAAGAGCCGAGATAGCTTCCTAAAAGGCATGAAGGAAAATGATCAGAAAAAGGACACCAAAGAGAAAGGTACCTGGGTTCAACTGAAGTGCCAGCCTTCTCCACCCAGAGAACCAATGGAAAGGAGCCTGAGCTCCTAGAACCCATTCCTTATGAATTCATGGCATAATAGGCTACAGCATAGCACACAGGATAACCAAGAGAACAAACGGAACAGGAGCATAAGGTGCTGGAACTTGTTCCCCATGAATTCATGACATAATAGGCATAGCAAACTTTGTCACATTCAATGGAAAGGCGCCTCCCTGAGCTGCTGAAACCTTTTCCCTATGAATTCATGACATAATAGATATTAAAAATAAAAGGCTACTGTAAAAATGTTAAAAGTAAACTCTGAGGCTGAGGATTGTGTAGGTTTTAGTGTGTTGGTTAAACGGTTCTTTTTCCTTTTATGTTAACGCATATATATATTACACACATGTGATAAGGTGAATTGAACGCATGCTAAATGGTAGGTATGATATCACCAAAGTTGTGAATCATATGTGGCAGGGTATCTAGGCTATATTATTCAGATTGATGGTAAATAAACTATAATTGTTCATCCTTACCAGCTTCTATTTTGTTTATTTTTAATCCTTAAGTTTCACATGGACGGATGGCAAATTGAACAGCAGTAACTTGGTAATTCTATCTGGGCAAGTGGTGGAACACTTTGACTTGGAGTTCCGAATTCTCTATGCCCAATCAACACCTATCAGCCCCAAACTCCTGTCTAACTTCCAGATCAGCAACAAGTTTGACCATCTGGCCGACCAGAAACCACAGTCCAGGGAGCTCACGCTGGGCAACCTGCTGCGCGTGCGGCTGGCCAGACTCTCAAGTACGCCCAGGAAGAGTGACCTGGACTCAGAGGTGCCCACAGAGCGCGAGGCGGAGACCAAGTGCCATGACTCGGGGTCCTCCACCCTTAGTGAGGAAGACCACTTCAACAGCCACAAGAATGAACCAGAGAGCAGAAAGTCTGCTGATGTGGCCACACAAACAGAGCCAGGAGAGGAGGTGTGTGCAGTGCATGTGGGAACACAAGTCAGCACTGACATGGCATGTGCTGGGACCCAAGCCGCAGTCCCCACCAGGGGAGTGAGCTCCCAAACCATGGTTTGGTCCAAGTCGGCTACTACTCAGACTGATTCGGATGAGCACATGCTCTTTACTCAGGGAGCCCTGTCTAAAGAAGGGTCACCAGTCTCAAAAATGTCTGTTTCGAGATCTTCCAGTTTAAAGTCTTCTTCCTCCTTGTCTTCCCAAGGATCCGTGGCAAGCTCCACAGGTTCCCACGCTTCCATCAGAGCCACTGATGTCCACAGTCCTGGATATCCCAAGTACTTAGGCACCCCCCACTTGGATCTGTACTTGAGAGACTCCTTTAGAAACTTGAATAAAGAGCGGCAGTTTCACTTTGCTGGTATCAGGTCCCGGCTCAACCACATGCTGGCCATGTTGTCAAGGAGAACATTCTTTACCGAAAACTACCTTGGTTTTAACCCTGGAAATTTTAACAGAGCACCAGTTAATTTGCTTGCTATTAGAGATATAACACTTTATCCTTCTTATCAGTAACTGCTCAGGGCTCAGACTCCTGGGCTCAGCCAGGCTTGACATCATCAAAGCTTCCTGCTTTAAAACATGTGTCCCTAATTGCCTTTCTTTCCCTTGACTTGTCTGAATTCTGCACATTATTTTCATGCTTTTTTATTTTTGTCATGTACAAACCAGGTACTGGTTTTATGGTTTATGGGTACGGTTTTTTGCACAGTTTTAGTACAGTCATGCACTACATAATGATGTGGTAGACCGCAGATACAATGGTGGTCCCATAAAATTGTAATACCATATTTTTACAATACTTTTTTTATGTTTTGTTTATAGATACATAAAATACCACTGTGTTACAGTTGCCTGTGGTATTCAGCATAATAACATGCTATCCAGGTTTATGTCATAGGCCTAGGTGTGTAGAATGTTATACCATCCAGGTTTGTGTAAGTACACTTCATGATGCTCAAACAACTACGGGATTGGCTGAAGACACATTTCTCAGAACTTATCCCTGTTGAGTGACATGTGACTGTACTGATGTCTCTTAAAGAGAATATTCAAGTGTTCTAAGGTCAATTCAGGTAAGAGATGGAATATATTTTTTGATGTAATAAATAATTTTATT
>CAUYPK010101894.1:0-31813 GCA_963574355.1 Loris lydekkerianus | reverse complement strand
ATTTAAAGTTTTAAAGTTGTTGTTGCTAGTTTACAGTTTTTCTTTAGCAATAAATATTAAAAAGCATTTAACCTACTGATTCCTCAATTATTGTAATTGTTTTGGGTATATATTTTTATTTTTGAAATTTACCAGTGGCTGTTGCATTTTCCACCTCGGCTTATACTCGAGTCACTAAGTTTTCCCAGTTTTGGGGTAAAATTAAGGGGGTCGGCTTATACTCGGGTTGGCTTATACTCGAGTATATGAGGTACTTATTGATTTAAAACAATAAATTCATTACATATCATATCAACATGAATAACATACTTTTATTAAAAATAAGTTTCTTAAACAAGAAATTGTGAGAAGAGTGGCACTGCCTCACATTTTTTAAGAAATGTTTTTAATTGGCTCAGCGCCCATAGCACAGTGGTTATGGCGCCGGCCACATGTACCAAGGCTGGCAGGTTCGAACCCAGCCAGCTAAACAACAATGACAACTTCAACAAAAAAATCCAAGTAGTCCTAGCTACTTGGGAGGCTGAGGCAAAAGAATCACTTAAGCCCAAGAGTTTGAGGTTGCTGTGAGCTATGACACACAGCATTCTATCAAGGGCGACATAGTGAGACTCTGTTTCCAAAAAAAAAAAAAAAAAAAAGAGAGAGAAATGTTTTTAATATCTTACCTTAATAAAACACAGCTAGAGCCTTATAACTGCTTGTGTATTCAAACTAATATTATAGTTTTGTTTTGGCTCAGCAGATATACCTCAACCAAACAAATATTTCTGTTCAAACAGATAGACACACAAATACACACATACATAGCTCATTTGTTTTTATTTTTCTACCAAAAAAGAAGATCAAATCACAGTTTGCCAAAATTTGATTAAGCTTCACCTGATATATCATGGACTATTTTTTTCATGTGTGATAGACTATTACTATTATGTTTATGGCCCTCTGCAAATGACCTCCCCCCCCTCCCATTATTTACACCTTTGTATAGGTCTCTTCCACATCAGCATTGGGCGTGGCAAAGTGACATGTTTCAGTCAATGGACTTCAACAAGCATGATGCAAGGATAGAATATAATAGCTTGCACCAAGGGCATGTCCTCTTCAAATACTACTTACTAGAAGGCAGCCACCCTGCCATAGGAGCTCAGGGACAGACATCTGGATGAGAGGCCACATGGAAGAAACCTTGGAGGATAAGAAGGATTTTGTGAAAATTTAACTATCTGTCGAAGTGTACAAGTTTTCTTGTTGTTGTTTGTTTGTTTGTTTTAGAGACAGAGTGTTACTTTATCACCCTTGGTAGAGTGCCATGAAATCACAGCTCACAGCAACCTCTGGCTCTTGGGCTTAGCCGATTCTCCCGCCTCAGACTCCTGAGTAGCTGAGACTACAGGAGCCCACCACAACACCCAGCTATTTTTTGTTGCAGTTTAGCCAGGGCGGGGTTTGAACCCACCACCCTCAGTATGTGGGGTCGGCACCCCACTCACTGAGCCACAGGCGCCGCCCTACAAGTTCTTTTTATAATAAAAGGATTTTTCAGAGCCTTTAATATGCTAAATCTGTATAATGAATCTCTAAGAAAGGTGTTTAGAGTGAAATATTTTCCCAAGTGTATTTGACCATAGGATCCTTTGCTGTCCAAATGCAACTGGCATCACTGGAAATATAGTCTGAAACATACTTAGTGTGACCCAGTGTGTCATACACAGCAATGATAGATGCACATGGATAATGTTGGGATGACTAACGTTCTTCAAGCATTTATGTTTTTGGCACTGTGCTATGTGCTTTATGAGAATTTTAATTTAATCCTCACACACCTCTTACATGGTAAATTAACATCTCCGTTTCACAAAAAAGAAAGCTAACACTTAAAGGAACAACTTGCCCAAGATCACACACTACAGTAGTAACTGAGCTAGGTTTAGAATCCATGCAGCCCAACTCCAAAGCCCCCATTCTAATCACCATTTGTGTTATCATCCGTCCCTACCACTGATACATAACACAGTTCAAAGCTTATACTCTGTTTCGTTAAACATTTACACTTTTACTCTTTTCTGCTTCCCAATATGGTAGAACCTCCATAGTCAACCACCTCCCTACATCAATCACCTCCTTAAGTTGACCTAAATTTCACATAATGGACATACACCAGGTGTATGTTATCAGTACAGTTAGCCTAGTTTCTACGAGAGAAAGTCTTCAATTCACAGTTAGACCCAGCTCTGCCACTAGTTAGCATGTGCTTTTGAGGAAATTCTTGGTTCCAATATCTTTCTTAATTAGAATGAAGGAAAAGAAAATTGATGAGAAAATATATCTCTGGCACAGCACAGTGCCTACATACTTACTGGTAATAAGGATGCTCAAAAAAATGTATGGGTGTGACTTAAATTTAAATGTCAAAATAGACCAAAAGCCTTACTTGCCCATAAGTCAGAGTTTTTATAACACGCTTTTTAATTTTATTTTTTAACATCTGGGACTAAGACCTTTATTTAGTTCTCTAGTTAATTTCAGAACACTGGCAAACTGCCTCCAAATTGTGAAAGAACAGTGCTTTACTTTTGTTTATGTTTGAAATTTTCTTTTTCAGCAAACTATCTCAAAACATGATGAAAGAATTGACCAAATACTATCTGATATATATTTAAATTTAATAATAAGAATAGATGATAAAAGCTCATTGCCTGTAGCTCAGCGGCTAGGGTGCCAGCCACATACACCAGAGCTGGCAGGCTCGAACCCAGCCCAGGCCTGCCAAACAGCAATGACAACTACAACCAAAAAATAGCCAGGTGTTGTGGCTGGCACCTGTAGTCCCAGCTACTTGGGAGGCTGAGACAAGAGAATCGCTTAAGCCCAAGAGTTGGAGGTTGCTGTGAGCTATTACGCCATGGCACTCTACCAGGCAACATAATGAAACTCTGTCTCAAAACAAAACAACAACAAAAAAAAGAATAGATGATAAAATATGCATATATGGTGAAAGTGGGTAATAAAAAAATGCTGAAAAAATCTGTGGCAACTCTGTATGACTGGTTGATGAAGAGAGGATACAGCAACTACCAAAGCAATGGGCATAGGCTAATGACAATCTGCTTTGCCTCTGTAGACTAACACAGGCATAGTGATGTGATTAAGATTATGCAGTAGCAATTAGCTCAAATTAACATCATATTAACAAATATTAAATTTAGTCTCCCTCTTTTATTTTCTATTTTGAAAAAGCAACAAAGTCTGTTGACAAAGACTCTTGAACTCCTAGGAATATAAATACCCTATAAATTTTTTCTCCTCTCCAAACCAAATAAATTCAATTAAACTAAAGAATTAAGAAGCTGATTGCCATTGGCTGTTTTGGGAAAGGTAAGCTATCCAAATTTCACTCTCCCATGTCTTGCCTAGGGGAAATGTATAAGTTTTTAAGGTTTTGACATTGGACTTGGCAAACCATTCCTTGAGAATAGACAAAGGGTATATTTGAGATTTTGCTACATCCACGAATAAAAGCCATTTATATTACTTTATCAGGGCTGTTGTGACAAAGTACCACAGAGTTAGCGGTTTAAAAAACAGAGATTTGGAATCTGAAATTAAGACGTCAGGGGGATTGTTTGCTTCTGAGAGCTGTGAGAAAGTCATCTGTTTTAGGCCTTGTTCCTTGGCTGGCAGGTGTTTTCCCTGTGTCTTCACATTGTCTTCCCTCTGTGTCTCATCCAAATTTCCTGTTCTTATAAGCACACCAGTCATACTGCATTAGGGCCCACCCTAATTTAAACTTAATTCCTTTTCCAAATAAGGTTACATTCTGAGGTACTAGTGGTTAGGACATCAACACATAAATTTGGGGCTGGGTGTGGTGGCTCACTCCTATAATCCCAGACCTCTGGGAGGCCAAAGGCAGGAGCTCAGGAGTTTGAGGCTACACTGCATTCCAGCCTGGGCAACAAAGGAGACCCTGTCTCAAAAAAAAAAAAAAAAAAAAAAAAAAAAAAAAAAAAAAAATTGTGTTTTGAACGAGGGACACAATTCAGGCAGGATAATATCACCAAAGTGGCAATAAAGCAGGATCCAGAAATTAATCTGGTTCTTCCTTTCTTGTATAAAGGTGCTCAAGTATTATCCATTTATTTACAAGCTATTAAATATCTACTATGTCCTAGATGCCAGATTTACAAAAATGAATATAACATGGTAGCTAACGTAAGGAATACAAGTCTATTAGGGGAGACAAGTAAACCTAAAATACAGCAGAGTATCCTCTTTAATCTTTTTTGAAACAAATCAAGGCAAATGAGAGTATAAGCAATAAAATGATAAAAATAAAATATGCTATTAAAAAATGAGAAGGCAGGCTCGGCACCCATAGCTCAGTGGTTAGGGCACCAGCCATATGCACCTGGACTGGCGGGTTTGAGCCTGGCAAAAGCTGGGCACTGTGGTGGGAACCTTAGTCCCAGCTACTTGGGAGGCTGAGGCAAGAGAATCACTTAAGCCCAAGAGTTTGAGGTTGCTGTGAGGTATGACATTACAGCACTCTACGAGGGAGAATTACTGAGACTCTGTCACAAAAAAAAAAAAAAAAAAGAGGTACATAAAAGGAAAAACATAGGTAATGTTTACAGAGGTCATATTGCTATCATTCATCCCTCTTTCCTCTCTCTCCCAAACATAAGACACAGAAATACACTTTCTAAACAAAGCACTGGTAATACTTGAATTCCTTAAAGTCTTTGCATTCTAAGTGCTTTCCTGCTACAATGTTAGAGACAAAGGAAGAAAGAAATGTTAAGAGAACCAAATTCCAATTAACTTCTGGATGTCTTAGGGTGAGTCACTGCTCTTTAATAAGCTGGAATGAGACTCTCAACCATTAATGAAGTCTGCCAATAGAGGCTCAGATTGTTCAGTAGAAAATGGGGGGTGAAGAGGATGGTGCAATAAGAAAATGCAAGTAAACACAGTTAATGGTCGCAATGTGTACATAAAAGCAACAGATCCTGACTTTACAAAATTCTACTTATTTCTTCCCAGTCAGAAACTCAGTGGATCTTATTAATACAGTTGCTTTTCTTGATTCACAAAAATGTATAGTAACAAAATCAGAAATAAATAGTTCATTATGACCATCTTTATTCATATTAACTAGGCTAACAATTTGTTTTCACAGAAGCTGAATTATAAAATTATTTTTAAAATAAACTTTTCAATAACATTAAGTCTTATACTAATATAACAAAATGTAACCTATATGTAGCCAAATATAAAACTAAAATTAGCATGGCAAAAATTTCCATCTTGGTTCCTCCTAAAATACTTGAAAGTCCTATAAGAATGTTTAATCCCTAAAGTATTTTAAGCATTTCTTTTTCAATTATGCATTGTTTCTAAAGAAAAGGTTTATTATAGAAAACCAAACATTTGCTCAGACCCCTTCGCCAATAATTAATTCCTGATTGCTGGAATCCAAATTCAGTTAAACACAGTATATTATAATAAACTCTTTGGAGCTTTATAATCTGGTGACTTGAAGAATAACTGTTCTGACTACCATCTTGTGACCAGCTCAGTATGATTCCCATGAAGAGGTAGGCCTTTCTGAGGTGCTACCTAAAATTGGATAACATATCTGAAGTTCTCATAGTGAAAATAACAAGTTTTATAGTTTTAGTCTTCTTTTCTTTTTTTTAAGCCCCTCAGGATGTTGAAAAGTCTTTGTTTTCTTGACTTATTCTTTCTTATTAGGCTGTTCTTCCTTCCCCCTCAACCTAGCTTCATCACATATTATTAAAAAAAAAAAAAAAGATGATGAACATCTCATCTCCAAATAACAGGAATTGTTAAAAATTAGGTATTAAAAGTATGGTAGGGAAGCTTATGAAGAAGATTCCTTTCATTAAAACATCTTAAATAAAAAAGTACATACAGTAAACACGCTGGCGCCTGTGGCTCAGTGAGTAGGGTGCCGGGGGGTGGTGGGTTCAAACCCGGCCCCAGCCAAACTGCAACAAAAAAATAGCCAGGCATTGTGGTGGGTGCCTGTAGTCCCAGCTACTTGGGAGGCTGAGGCGAGAGAATCAGCTAAGCCCAAGGGCTGGAGGTTGCTATGAGCTGTGATGCCACAGCACTCTATTGAGAGTGACAAAGTGAGACTGTGTCTCTAAAAAAAAGCGCAGTAAACACAAATTACAGCAAGCACAATAAAAATTTTTCTTCTACTCCTTTCTACAAGAAGAGGAATTACACCTTATATTCCTCTTACAAATTGAGAAGAATGCTGAGTTTGAACTCCAAAAACCTTAAACCACTTTTCAGCAAGTTAGTTAAACTATCTAAGTCTCAGTTTTCTCAAATGTGAAAGAGAGGTGATAAGTTCTGTCTTTCAGAGATGTTTTAGGGATTTAAAATAACACAAAGCATTGGCACACGATAGGTACTCAATAAATGAAACTGCAAATTATCATTGATAAAAGAATTATCATTTGGACAATTGAGAACACATTTCAGGATCTTATAGTTTTGGAAAGAGAGAGCCTTCATCAGATTCTTTTTGTTTATTTGTTTGTTTTGTTTTAAGATGAAGGTCTTACTTTGCTGCCTGGGCTGGAGTTCAGTGGCACTATTATATCTCACAGGAGCTAGGAACTCCTGAGCTCAAGTGATCCTCCCACCTTAGCCTTGCAAGCAGCTAAAACTGGTGGTATGGGAGTATACCACCACACAGGCCAATTTTTAAATTATTTTGAGAGCCCAGGTCTCACTATGTTGCCCAACCTGGTCTCAAACTCCTGGCCTCAAACAATCCTCCCATCTCAGCCTTCCAAAGTGCTAGTATTACAAGGATGAGTAACCTCTGCCAACTTCATTAGATTCTAGTATCTTTCAGTTACTTTCATACTTAATTTATTCTTCAATGATTAACTTTCTGATTTAGAAGCCTAATCTACAGTCACTGCCTCCAATTGCTCAGTATATTCCTTAACCCCCTTTACAGTATAAATTCAGTTCTCATCATCTACACCCCATAACTTATGAATGACAATCTTTCAGCTCTTTCTCAATGCTCATTTTTTTCCCTCTAATCTGCAGCAACCATCTTCCTTTCTGAAACTCTATTTCTGAACCTCACAGACTTGAATATTCTGGTTCTATCACCCATTTAACTATTCTTCCAATTTTCTGCATTTATCCAACAATCTATTTGATTTGCACATTTTTACCTTCCCTACTTCTAGAATACTTCTACCAGCCAGGCACTCACACCTGTAATCTTAGTAATCTAGGAGGCTGAGGCAGTTGGATCCCTTGAGCTCAGGAGTTTAAGACCAGCCTGAGACCCTGCCTTTACTAAAAATAGAAAAAACTGGTGAGTGCCTGTCTTACCAGCTACTCAGGAGGATGAGGCAGAAGAATAGCTTGAACCCAAGAATCTGAGGTTGCTGTGAGCTGGGCAACAGAGGGAGTTGTCTGTCTCAAATAAGTAAATAAATAAAGAATAAAATACTTCTACTTTCCACCCCATTTCCCATTTGAAAGTTTCATAATTTTTCAAAATGGTCTCTCCCTCTTCCCCTCTTCTTCTTCTCTCTCTCTCTTTTTTTTAAATAAGAGTCTCACTCTGTTGCCCCAGCTAAAGCTAAAGTACAATGGTGTCATCATAACTCACAGCAACCTCAAACTCCTGGCCTCAAGCAATCCTCCTGCCTCAGCCTCCCAAGTGGTTGGGACTATAGATGTGCACCACCATGCTCAGTTAATTTTTCTATTTTTGGTAGAGATGGGTTCTCTTTATGTTGCTCAGATTGGTCTCAAACTCCTGGCCTCAAGCCTCCTACCTCAGCCTCCCAAAGTGCTAGGATAACAGGCATGAGCTACTGTGCCTGGCCTCTTCTTCTTAACTACTGAAAGCACTGCAGGGGGGAACTACATTGTTGCTCTGTCTGTCATTGTAACATCTCTTGATTAACAAACCAGCAAGAACCTTGACATTTAGATCCAAGGGCATAAATGTGTGGCAAGTTTGAAGAGGTCAGATTGGCAAGTATTTTCTTTTTTTGAGACAATGTCACTCTGTTGTCCAGGTTAGAGTGCCATGGCATCAGCCTAGCTCACAGCAATCTCAAACTACTGGGCTCAAGTGATCCTCCTGCCTCAACCTCCCAAGTAGCTGAGACTACAGGTGTGGGCCATCATACCAAACTATTAATAATTTCTTCCATTTTTAATAGAGACAGGGGGTCTTGCTCTAACTCAGGCTGATCTTGAACTCCTGAGCTCAAAGGGTCCTTCTTGTCTCTGCCTCTCAGAGTTGCTAGGATTATAGGCATGAGCCTACCCTACCCAGCCACTGGCAACATTTTATGCCCCAAAGCAAGAGGTGAGGAATACAGTCTATGTGTATTGATTAGAACCAAAACCCTGATTTAATTAACTGTTAATTTACTTTTTTTTTTAAGTTTCTTTCTCAAAGCAGGTAAGAAACACCCATTGCTATAAGAAACAAAATTCTTCTGCCTTTCTCCCACTACATTTAATGAGGGGGAAAAACAGAAGAATTCAAAAAGAAAAACATAAATTTCATAATTGCTTGTCTAATTTAAGCATTTTTAAAGACTCACATTATTCTCTTAAATTTCTATTCCTATTCAGCTCTCTATACAAGAATAAATGTATACCTTCCAGCAGCTGAAATCAAAATAATTTTCACAGAACAGTTTAAGAACTCATATACAGGCTGGGCATAGTGGCTCATACCTGTAATTCTAGCACTCTGGGACACTGAGGCAGGTGGATTGCCCCAAGCTTAGAGGTTCCAGACCAGCCTAAGCAAGGGTAAGACCCCATGTCTAAAAATAGCTGGGCGTTATTGCAGGCACCTGTAGTCCCAGCTACTTGGGAGGCTGAGGCAAGAAAATTGTGTGAGCCCAAGAGTTGGAGGTTGCTCTGAGCTATGATGCCACAGCACTCTACTGAGGGTGACAAAGTGAGACTCTGTCTCAAAACAAAAACAAAAACAAAAATAACTCATATACAATGTTTTTATTAAGTCAAGAGCAAATGACTGAATGAATTCCATGCATTTAAATGAGAAACAACTAATATTGATCAATCTTTGTCCATGAAAATACACACTAAACACATACACTTAATATTACTAGTAAAAGGGTACTCAGATGCAAGACTCAACAGCTACATATCTTTAAACTAAAATAAAAAATTGTGTTTCCAAAACTCCTGGATCTCTTATATATAGTGCACCTTATATTCTGAACAGGATTCAGGAATGTGAATTGATCTTGAATGCCCAACCAATTAAAATGTGAATTACGTTAAATATATTATACAAATGTTGATGTTAAATTCTCCCACACATCCCCCCCTCATTCCAGGATCACATATTTATTAAAGTAGCAAAAGATATGACATCAACAGACTAGTCAGTAATAATTATAATCTGTGCAAAGAGGAAATATACTTAATAAGACACTCAAATAAAATGATTAAATTTATTTCTCAGTAATGGGGGGCACACAAGAGTTTTAATTAGGACAAATCTAAGGTGCTCATTAGAAAACATGGGCTATCTCATCAGATAGGAATTGAGTTTAAACTCTATGTATTCTACCACTAATTAGGTGTTGATCTTGAACAAATATCTTTACCTCTGAGTCTCAGTTTCTTTATCTGTAGAATAAAAATAATAACCCTTACCTCATAAAGTACTAAATAAAATTAATTATGCAAAATACTTAGAAAATACTTAAGCACATACTAAGATCTCCACATACTAAGCACATACTAAGATCTTTTGGATTGACTCTCTGCATTCAATCCAAAAAGACCTAGACATTTTTACAGCTAACCTATTTCAAACCTTCCAAGGAAGAGATAATTGCCACATAAAAAGATGGAAAGCTCTCTCATATGCACAGTCTCTTACACTCTCTCTCTCTGTTTTTTAACAAAGCTAGCATATTCAGAAACCAAAACCTGAAAAAGGTAATACAAAAGAAATGGTAAAGGCTACGGTTGTGGCTCACACCTGAAATTTTAGCACTCTGGGAGGCAGGATGATCTCTTGAGCTCAGGAGTTGGAGATCAGCCTGAGCAACAGTTAGACCACATCTCTAAACTATTAAGAGTGTAATTGTCTTACCACAACAAATAAGTAAGCGAGGTACGGATGAGTTAATCAGTTTGATGTAAGCATTTCACATTGTATATCAAATCAGTACACTGTACCCCATAAATGCATCAATGTACACAGAAGAAAATTTTAAAAATAGGAAACATTAGCTGGCATTGTGGCAGGCGCCTGTAGTCCAAGTACTTTGGAAGGCTGAGGCAGGAGGATCATTTGAGCCCAGAAGTTTGAGGTTGCTATGAGTTAGACTAATGCCACAGCATCCTACCCTAGGCAACAGAGCAAAACTCTGCCAGAAAGAAAAAAAGAAAGAGAGAGAAAGAGAGGGAGAGAAACAGAAAGAGAGAAAGAAAGACATACACAAAAGATGAGTTTCATACAGCAAATCAGAGATACTACTACTTTAAAGCTTTAAAGAGATATGCTGTTATCAAGTTACCTTTATCCCTAAGACAGCAATTGTTTAGTGAAATATACTAGGAAATCTTCTAATACAATTCAATATCCCATAGGTAAAAGAAGACAAACCATATAATCATCTCACTGTACATTAGAGAGCATATGATTAAATGTAATATTTATCTCAGCTCCCGCAAGATAAAAAGAAACAGAAAGCTATTTTTTTCACATCCCATAAATAAAAATTTTGAGGGCACAGCAGTGAAATTCTAAAGGCACCTTTATTTAAGTAAGAAGCCTAAGGTGCTCACTACCCATTGCTATATATAACATTATTCTAGATATTTTGATCAATGTAAAAAAAATTAAATATAAGGATTTAATGTTAGCAAGAAAACAAAATTATCATTACAAATGCTATAATTAAGTTATTATAAAACTCAATAAAAAGTATTTGAATTAAGAATTTCATAAGATGACCAGTTAAAATAACAGTATATGAAAATCACCAAATTTTCTAGGTTCTATCAGGTAAACATAATCCTCATTATAACATGATGAAAAAAGATTCCATTCCCAATAGGATCAGAAAGTTTTAAAACATAAAAAATACCAGTTTAGATATGGGCAGAGATCACATGAAGAAAACTCAAAACTACATCTTTGCATCATAAAAGATGACTTGAATAAATAATGATAATATTGTACAGATATGCAACTATCTCTAGAAAATTAATTTAAATATTGGAATAGGTTATTTTAGGATTTTAGTAAGCTGCATTTGAGGTAATCTGAAAAAAGAAAGAAAATACATGTAAAAAGAAGAAATATATGAAAAATGCTGAAAATGTTTTTAAAAAGATAATGGTAGGGATTCACCCAAACATATAGTAAGATACATTAAAAAGTTACAATTGTCCAGGAGTGGTGGTTTATGCCTGTAATCCCAGTACCATGGGAGGCCAAGGCAAAGGAATACTTCAGGCCAGGAGTTCAAGATCAGCTTGGACAACATAGGGAGACTCCAACACCACAAAAAATTTAAAAATCAGGTGGGCAGGGTGGCATGCACCTGTAGTCCCAGCTATTCAGGAGGCTGAGACAGGAGGAACACTTTAACCCAGAAATTTGAGCTTACAGTGAGCTATGATCAGATCATTGCACTCAGCCTATGTGACAGAGTGGAATACTGTTTAAAAAAAAAAACAAAAAAAAGCTGACAATAGTTACGACAATTTGAAATGACTAGAGCAAAAATAAACAGCCTAATGAAACAAATAGAAACCCTAGAAAGTCATAAAGTACTTAAAACCTCAGGAAAAGACAATTGTTTAACAAACAGTATTAAAATAATTGACTTGACACTATATATTAATACATCGTAAGTACATTAAAAGTGTAAGCTGTATCTGGAAACTGTAAAATTAAAAAACAAGGAAATAGAGATGAACAGTTATTTAATTTAGGCATAAAAAAAGGCCTTTATAAGCAGGCTGATAACATAAAAGAAAATGTTGATAGGCTTAACCACATTAAAAATGCTAAAAAAAAACTTGTTAAAAATAAAATCAAACACAAAATTAGGAAGTAACTTGACAAAGGCCTAATAGTTTTATATACAAAAAGCTCTCATAACTCAGTTTTTAAAATCTCCAACATCATAATAGACAAAAGACACTAACAGACAATTCACAAATAAAATACAAATAGTAAATGCCACTAATAAACAATAGGAAAAATTCATAAAAGATATAACTTTTCAAGTCAAAATGGATTTTCTAGTACTCTCAAGCACTAGAAAGGATGAATATTAATTAACTCTTTCTAGAAGGCAATCTATTAGTACCTATTAAAAGTATTAAAAATATTAAAATACTCATATTTTATGACTTTTGAATCTATCCTAAAATAAAGATCCTGGCAGTGATTAATCTATCCATAAGCTAACTACTATCCATTCAGAATTACTGGGAAGAACTTAAAATTTCAACAATTGAAACATGGTTAAATAACTCCAGTAAATCCATAGGTTAGAATGTTAGATACACATTTATGTTGTAAAGAACAATATTTTATTGACTTGGGTAAGCACTCATAATTTATTAAGTGAAACTAAGCTAATGACAAAACAGCACACACCAAAATAAATTTTTTTTTAAAAAAAGAGTATAGCTTCTTTGTGTTAAAAAAGAAAAAGTAAATACCCATTAAAAATGATTATGAAATGCCTATAATCCCAGCACTCCGGGAGGCCGAGGCGGGCAGATCTCCTGAGCTAGACCGGCCTGAGCTAGACCAAGACCCCCACCTCTAAAACTAGCTGGGCTCTGTGATAGACACCTGTAATCCAGCTACTTGGAAGGCTAAGGCAAGAGAATCACTTGAGCCCAAGAGTCTGAGGTTGCTGTGAGCTATGATAACACGGCATTCTACAGGAGCAACAAAGTAAGACTCTGTGTCAATAAAAATATAAAAAAATTAAAATGACTATAAAAATATTCACCATAGTGTTAATAAGTAACTCTGTATAGAGACACTATAAATGTTACTTATCATTTATGGCTTTCCTGGACTTTCCAAATTTCTTACAACCATTATGCATTACATTAGTAATTAAAATATAGAATGTTTACAATATTGCTGTGACTGTAATAATAATAGTATTCAAAATCATGCTAACATTGATATTTCTACTCTTTTAGACCACACCAAAAATAAGGATGCATTCTCTCTCCAGGTCAGATTATACTTTGATTCTTTAATCACAATGAAAATTTTTGGAACCCTAGAAAACAATCAGACAAAACTTTACACTCCACCTTCACTTATGATTAAGTATAATGCCAAATAATATTCAGATATTAGCCATTTTGTTTTTCAGCCTCCTGCCAATGGTAAAGCCCTGGACCTCATACAAGCAGGATTTGGATTTGGATTTTATGTGCATCTGAATCTTGAGCCAGAAAATTCAAAAAAAAAAGGGGGGGGGGGGGCTTTACGACTTCTTTTTTTTTTTTTTTTTTAGACAGTCACACTCTGTTGCCCAGCTAGATAGAGTGCCTCCATGTCTAGCTCATAACAAATGTCCCATGTTTAAGAGACTCTCCTGCCTCAGCCTCCTGAGTAGATGGGACTGCAGGTGGCCACCACAATCCCTGACTAATTTTTTCTATTTTTAGTGAGATGGAGTCTTGCTCTTGCTCAAGCTGATCTTGAACTCCTAAGCTCAAGGGATCCTCCCACCCCTGCCTCCCAGAGTGCTGGGATTACAGGCATAAGCCACAGTGTCCAGCCCCTTGGACAAATTCTAATCACAATTCTTCTCTGTCTCATCTGGAAAACAGAGGAATGATTTTCTCCTCCAATGTGTTTATAAGGTCAAGCAGCAGGATTTCTTTAAAGCAAAGATACTTTAAATAGGAGATTTTCAAGTGTTAAATGTTCTTTTTCCTCAGTGCTCAGTGCAGATATGAAGCCTAACTCTGAGAGGGCCAAAAAGATTCTGGCAGAACTTGGCTCTCAATAATAAGCAATAGTCAAACTGCTAGTTCCATCTGCTCTTCTTGAAAAAAACAACAGAGTGTTACATGATGGTACCAGGGGTCTCAGACTCCATTTAACAAGTTTTTCTGAGGGGTATTCATTTATACAATATTAAGATGCCTTCAATTTTTTCAGACTATTTCAGAGAACCAATTTAGATACTTCATGATAGCAACTTTGATGATGACAACAAAGAAATATACTATCTTTAACATCATATCCTTTGTTAGAGATGTTGCTTCCAAGTTTGTCTTCCTTTCTTACTGAATTCCATTCACTTGTATCTCCTCAGGGACATAGTTAAAATAATTATCTCATCTTTCCTGAATCTCCTAGGAATCTCTTCCTACTTATTCTACTCTCACTTTCTTTTTGCATGTTAATATACAAACATAACATTCCTTCAAATGAAATCCTTCTGCAGTGGCTTTTATCTGTGCTTACACATTGGAATTACTTAGAGAACTTTAAAAAAAAGAATGCAAGTAAGCTGTGGTGACAAAGTAAATCAGTGGTTTCTTGGAGATGAGAGGGAAAGATTACAAAGGAACACAAAGAAACTTTTCGAGGTGATAGAAATGTTCAGTATTTTTAATGTGGTAATGGTTTTATCAGTATAAACACATGTCAAACATTAAATTGTACATTTTAAATAGGTATATAGTTTATTATATACCATTATACTCTGATAAAGCTGTTAAAGTAAATACTGATATCTCGTTTCCACCACCACCACCCCAAATTGGTATAGGCGTTCCTGCCCAAAATCAAAATTCTGAAAAGCTCTCTAGATGATTCTAAATGCAAAGCCAAAATTAAGGACACTATTTAATGACAGCTCTCCCTTCTTTACTTCAGTTTTCTTAAAATGTCTCACTTAAGCATACTTAAGCTCCCTTCTTTACTTCAGTTTTCTTAAAATGTCTCACTTAAGCATACATGTCTCCTTTATCCCCTACTCATTCTTTCTCAATCCTCCAAAACCTGGTTTCTAAATCACCACTCAGTTGAAGCAACACTTATTAATTCAATGGTCATTAGGGTTCTCTCCTTTCTTGACACCTTTTTACAACATTCAAAATTGCTAACCTGTTACTCCTCCGTTTGAAAATCTCTCTACACTTATTATGGCTCCTGATATTCCTCCCACTTTTTAACTATTACTCCTATATCTCTTTTTTTAGACTGTCTACCTATTTCTGCTATTTATCAGTCTATTCTCTGGCTACTATTTTTACTAATCCTAATTTTCACATCCATAGATCCAAACATCTATCCACATCTTCACCTGAATGTTCTTCTGCTTCCTCAAATTCAAAATTTCCAAAATAGAATTTATTATATTTCTCCCATGTATGTGTTCCTCATTTCCAGTAAATGGCATTAAGTCAAATCCTAAGTCTTGATTCTTTCTTTCTTCCCATAGGTGACCTGAACCTATCAGTTTCTATCTCACTCTGACAGCGTGAGGATCAAAACTACAAATTCAATAAACGACTTCTCATCTATCACTTTCAATCTAATCATGTTAGCTAAGGATACAACTGCTCTGATCTGGTCTTCTACCAGTTTCACTATCCTTATCTCCCACCATTTCCCTACTAATCCCTGTATTGTTAATGTTCATCAACTGACAATGTCAATTGTCAATGACTTCTCTAAACTGCTGTGGTTTCTCATGCCTTCTTGTCTTCTCACTTACATCCTTATCTTTTTTGTTTGTTTGTTTGTTTGTTTGTTTGTTTGTTTTTGAGACAGAGCCTCAAGCTGTCACCCTGGGTAGAGTGCCATAGCATCACAGCTCACAGTAACCTCCAACTCCTGGACTCAAGCAATTCTCCTGCCTCGTCCTCCCAAGTAGCTGGGACTACAGGCACCCGCCACAACGCCCGGCTATTTTTTGGTTGCAGCCATCATTGTTGTTTGGAGGGCCCAGGCTGGATTCGAACCCACCAGCTCAGGTGTATGTGGCTGGCGCCTTAACCGCTTGAGCCACGGGTGCCAAGCCTATATCCTTATCTTGGGAAGTTCCTTCCTTCCTATCCTGGGAAGCATCCTCCTTCTCCACTTGGCAAAACTATCATCCTTCACAACTCTGGTAGGTGTTCCCAACTCCACCTATGTCCAACCCCCTTACTACATTAGGTATATCTCTATTCACACTTACTACATAGTATCTCTATTAATACTTTTCTATAATGTTACTAACCTTTTATATATTAGATGGTAAATCCCTTGAGGACAAGAGCTGTGATATTCATTTCAGTATTCTTAGTGCCTACTCTGCCTGGAAGTGGTGAAAAATAAACTTACGTTTGACATAATTTTGGTTATTAACAAAATGGAACCTTGATATTCTAAAAAAGGTCTTGAAGTCTAAGAATTTTCTATGATTTCTTAAGATTCATTATAAAACAAATAGTAGGCTATGGGACGCTGAATAAAACAGACTATAAGATATATTTAAACACATTGTCAAAACTACAACACTCTAAAAAGTACAAACAAGAGCAGATTTCACAAAATAGGAATACAACTAAGAAAGAAAGTACAGCAGGGATAACAGGCTGACTAGATAGTGCCTCACTGGATGTCCATATCCAAGTACTGCTAAAGCTGATAATTAACAGGGTTTCTAATCCCTTGATGGTAATTTCAATAAATCAAATAAAGATAAAATGAACCAAACCCAGAAATTATTTTATAATTGTGTCATAGTTTTTCCCTTTGCCACTGGTTTAATTAAATGAATTGATTATTTGAATAGCTGACTTTGAAGCATACTAGCCAAGCAGATCTTACAGATGATGTTTTTTTCTTTCTTGTCTTTACTTGCACTTCAAAAATGTGGTGCTTTAGACCACACATATTAGGCACATATTCAACTTGTAAATCTTAAAATGTATTAACTTAAAGAAAAAGAAAACTCAGAAATGGGGGAGAGGCTGTGGATGTTAGCACCAGAATGTTCTTATGCAAAACAAGCCTCCCAGGACTATCACATTGACTCAAGGTTACATTAATCTTTATGACTTTATGACGATAAGATAAAGCTGAAAATCTCAAATTGTAAAGTGCTATATGAACCGAAGAGGTGGCCTACTTGCTCCAAAACCTACTGTGTGACCCGAAGGATAAATAATTTGCAAAAGGTCGGCTTGGCTCTACTGACTGTATTAGTCTCTGAGATAAGTAGTGGCTGCCAGTGCAACAAACTCCCCCTACCTGAAGAGCGGAGCGGCTGCCAGGCGTGTGATAGTGTATTTTACCAGAGAACCGATTCTGTGCAGTAGGATACCGCATGGGCAAAATTAAAATCTTTCAGGAATGTCTAAACTCTGAGGGTACAAAGCACACATGTGCCCACTGACAGGTGAACACTCAATTTTGCTGAAGCGTACATACTTGGGGTCTTTTAATGCAACAATTTTCAACTAAAACCCCGACGAACCTCGGGAGAGGAATAACTCATAGAAATAAGGGGACAGTGCTGAGGAGGAGATCTTCAGCGTAATAACCAAGGAAGGAATCGTGGCTGCTTTCCGAACCTCAATGCCGTGGGGGGACCAAAGATAGAGGCGATCATTGCTTTCAATGGGGAGCGGGAGTCAACAGTGACCATTTTGGCTGCCAGACTAGACGGACAGCGGTGGCCTTGCTAGAGTGAAGAGAGAGCGTGGGAGAGGCAGGAGCATCAGCTGCGGCCGGGTGGGATCTGCCTGGGGTGGAGCTGGGGGGCTCCCGCCCTAGGCCCACCCCGCAGAGGGGCGACCAGTCGGCCGGAGGTGGGAGCACCCGGGTCACGCCCGGAGGCTGGACCGCTCCTCGCTTGGAAGGAAAGAGACCCGAGTCCGCGCGCACAAAGCTGCCGGCTTCCAGGCAGCGGGCGGGCTGTGCCCAACTTCGGAGCCAGCAGCCCCCGGCCCGGACGCCCCCCGCGCCCAGTGCCGCCTCGCGCCCACCCGTGGCGCCGCGGGCGGGAGCCGTTACCCCCAACGAAGCCTCGGCCCCAGGGACAAAGTCCCGGTCCCCTCCCTACAGCCGCCTCGCCCCGGCTCCTCCCTGACAAAAAAGTTATCGGTCTCTGACTGCGCTGGGGGCCCGGCGTGGGTCGCTCGGCAGGACTCACCAGAGAGGCTGCCGGAGCTCCACCTGCAGAACCTCGACTTGGGCGGCTCGCAGCGACAGCAACGGCGGCTGCTCGGCTTTCTCCTGAGTAGCAGCACCACCTGCCCCCCTTCTTGCTAGCAGAACGGGTCCCGGCGAGCCATCTTCCTCCTCCTCTCACTGACTGACAGCCCAGCCCGAGGAGCAGCCACGGCCGCCAACCACTCTGACAGGCACCACCAGGGACCCGTCCTCAGGCAGCCAACCACCACCGCCTCACTCCAGTTCAGCCTATCGTCGTTCCCTGGGGCGGGCCCAGAGCAACTTCTTAACCAATGATATTTCCTCCTTGCGGCTGGGGCGGAGCCACGAATTGGGAGGCAGGGCGACTTGGGTGGGCGTGGTCTGAGCAATGGGCGTGGTCGTGGGAGGGGAGCGAATGGAGATGATAGTAGGGTTTGCGGTGGCCGCTAGGCGATAGGGATCAGTGAAGATCTCTTAAACTCTGAGCCCTTAGGGCTTATGACCTTCTCAGAAGAAAAGGAACCTTAATGGGGAACTGTAATCAGAAAAGAGAAACAAATTAGTATTTTAATTTCTTGATCAGGAGAATTTACTTCTCAGTAATTCAATTCACAAGAATTTGTCAAAATCTTATCAAATCTCACAGGAGGAAAAAAGTATGTTTTTGCAAAATGGTAATAAAAATTCTTCCTCTTTACTACATCTTTGTTTCTGAGCTTAGCTTGGAAAAATTCCTCAATTTTATTTCCATGGATGTTTTAATTTTTTTCCCTTTTCTCTCCCTACTTTTCTCCCAAATACACCTTAAATATTTTGTATAAAGACTGCAACCTGAGAACATCTGAACCAGCTCCAGCAACTAGTCCGTCGTTTCTAACCTTGTAAACTCCTCCTACCACATCCATCTCAATCCAGTCCAGATTAATTAAAAGAAAAACTCACCTCCAACCTGGATGTTAGGGTTAGGGTTAGCTTTTTACATCAGAAATGTGAAGGATTTCTCCAAAAGCACTAAGGCACTTAGGTAGATATATTAGTTGGTATCAAGAGGATATCCAGCAAACTATTTCAGATAATCATTAGGGAAAATTGCTAAAACAATCAGACAGAATACCCCTTCCAAAGGCACAACTAGATGTATAAGCAAATAACAAATTATGGTGATGAGAGCAGCAAAGCTCATTTCAAGGAGCAAATGGCACACAGGACAAGAAATGCTTGTGTTTTGGAAAGTCAGAGACCTTCACAAGGGGTGAAGTTTGAGTTGAATCTTAAAAGGTAAATATGTATTTGCCAGAGAAGAAAGTCGAAGGGCATTTCAGGAAGAAGGATTACTATGTTCAAAGGCATGGAGCTGTGAGAGGACAGGAGCAGTTGAACATGGAAAAAGTGGGTAGCATAGTGCGGAAAGAGGAGGAGCAGCCAGAAATGAAGCTACAGGTCAGGCACGCTGGCTCCTGCCTGCCTGTAATCCCAGCACTCTGGGAAGTCAAGGAAGGCAGGTGGATTGCTTGAGCTCAAGTGTTTGAGACCAGCCACAGCAAGAGCAAGACTCCCTCTCTACTAAAAATAGAAAAATTACACCTTTGGGGGGCAAGACACGATTGTAAGAGGGATTCTGCCTAACAAATGCAATCAGTGTAATCTGGTTTATTGTACTCTCAATGAATCCCCAACAATAAAAAGAAGAAGAAGAAGAAGAAGAAGAAGAAGAAGAAGAAGAAGAAGAAGAAGAGAAATTAGCCAGGCACCTGTAGTCTCAGATACTTAGGAGACTGAGGCAAGAGGATCTCTTGAGCTTAAGAGTTTGAGGTTGCTGTGAGCTATGCCACCATGCCACTCTATCCAGGGCAACAGAGTGAGACTACATCTAAAAAATAAATAAAATGAGGCTACAGCACACAGCAAAAGGTTGAGATGAATTTGTAAAAGACCTCTTGAGCCACAATAATTAGATCAGCACTATCCAACAGAGCTTTCTGCAGTGATAAAAATGCTCTACATTTGTGTTGTCCACATGTAGCTATAAAATATGGCATGACTAAGAAACTCGGTTTGTATTTTTGCTTTTTGTTTTGAGATAAGGTCTCAATCTGTCACCCAGGCTGAAGTGCAGTGGTACAATTATAGTTCAATGAAGCCTCAAACTCCTAAGCTCGAGCAATCCTCCCACCTTAGCATCCTGAGGAACTGAGCAACCTCAGTGGGCATACCACCATACCTGGCTGATTTTTTTCTAATTTTTGTAGAGATGGGGACTGCCTCACTATATTTCCCAGGTCTAATTTTTATTTTTAATTTAAATTTAATAACTCCCATAATGGAAAGCTCAGGCTTAGATTTTATTCTAAAGGCAGCTGGAGACAAACAAGCTTTTCATCATATGGACAAAGTCGGGTTTCTTTTAAAGAATAAGAATCTTCAAAGAAAAACAGGATAAAGAGTGTCTGTTCTCTTTGAGGGTAATGTTGACCTCAAAGGGTAGTGGTAGAAGATTGGTATGATAATTTAAGTCCCCTTGACCAGAGTCTGGGGGGCGGGGGTTTGATGGGGCAAGTCTGCACAAAGGAACAGGAACAGGAAGATCCAGAGAATATGCTATACTCTGACATGTTAGAGACATAGCAGTCAAAACCTTAGAGGTTGAATTCTACTGCCACGTCATTGAGATTAGAAGATTGTCCATGGAGGGAGAGAAAGCCAAAGGGTCAGCTGGATCATAAGATAGGAAAAGAGACAGGAGTGAACAAAGAGGGCTCACACACAAATTGTTTTACTGGTCATTGGCCATGTGGCCCACTAATGGGTTGGCCTAATTTAAAGATCCAGGGTGTTTGGTGGCAGGAAGACCAGTCAAGACAATCAGTCAAGACTACAGCAAGACTTCAAGAGAGATAAAAGTCTAAACCACGTTTGTGGAAGTGGAGGTGGTAGGGAGGGGCAAATATTACTGACTTCCGGCACTTGGCTTGTCAAGGATACAGATGAATGTTAGAAGCTTATAGTAGTTGGATAACAAATAAGTGAAAAGTTAAGCAAAGATTCAAGTCATTCATTTAATGCAACAGTGAAGAGATGACACAAGATGGTACATGACTGATTCAAAATGTTTTCCAAGCAATAATTGCCATGTACATTCATAGTAGGGACCAAGCCCTCTAGTCAAAGGAAGTCAGGGAAGGCTTCATGAAGGAGATAAAAAGTGAACTGGGTCTAGGGCCCGCCATGGTTCATGCCTATAATCCCAGCACTCTGGGAGGCCAAGGCAAGTGGATTGCTTGAGTTTAGGAGCTCAAAACCAGCCTAAGCAAAAGCAAGACCCCCGTCTCTAAAAATAGCTGGGTATTGTGGTGTTCACCTTAATGCTTGAGCCCAAGAGTTGGAGGTTGCTGTGAGCTATGATGCCATAGCACTCTACCCAGGGCTACAGAGAGAGACTCTGTCTCAAAAATAAATAAATAAAAATAAAAAGTGAACTGGGTCTTGACAAATGGGGAGGAATATGAATTAGAGAAAATGTGTCAGGAGGAAACTCCTGGAATGCCTGGGAGGGGAGGGGGAGAAACAGAAGAGGGGAAGCACAAGCCATGTTCAGAGGGCATGAGAGGCAATTTGGACCAGCCATGGCCTGGCAAACTAGGTTGCAGATAAATAACAGAGTGCTCTGAATGTAAGCAGAAATGTTCACGTGCTCTCCTCTTGCCTTGTGGCTTCCTATCTGCTCATTAGAATCACTTAGGAAACCTTTCAAAAATATCAGTGCTCAAACTACACCCCTCACTGAGCAAATCAGAAAATAGGAAGATGGGGTAGAGAGGGGGAAGCTGGATAGGATTTATTTTTTAAGCTTCCCAAGTAATTCTACCTAGGGTTGTGAACAAGGAAATGACATCATAATATTTTACTACTGCTAAATCAGAACTGTGCATAAAACAGGCTGAAGCCAAAGAAGGTGAAGTTTGCCTAGATATATTTATACGTAATTTCCTTCCTCAAAGAAGACAGGAAACAGTTCGCTGCCCGACTTCAGTTCCCACTTATCAGTGGTAAGATAATACAGAAAGCAATTTAAGTTGCCGTCCCTGTAAGTCAGAATGCAACCAAATCATAAATTTATATTTGCAATCTACTCTCCTTTCCATCACAATTTGTGCATATAAAAATAATTCCCAACAATAACAGTCTGCTCTCAACTGTTATATATAACCATTTATATTTTAGTAGCAAAGTCTCAGAAAAATGCCTAAGAGACCATTCTATTTTGAAAGGGAAATGCTTTTAACCTACTTTATGAAAGTCGCCTTACTCCAGGTCTTTCCTACCCATCTTTGCTAGTCTCTGACATCCATAGGCACAATTCTACATTAACTATTAAAATGCACTTACCTTCTTGCAAATAACATTATAGAAAAGACCAATTGAATTTCATAAATCATAAATATTTCACCTATCACATTAAATTTTAAGAATTTTAAGAAAAAATTAGTTTAAATATATTTTTATTAAAGTCAACTGGAAAATAACTAGGTAACATGACCATCTTAGCTAACACAGGAAAATTTTGTCTTGAAACAAGAAAAATGTGTCAAAATGTTACTTTTGTGGTGTGTTAAACATTAAAAGTAAAAACCGAAACACAAAAACTTTAAATAAATGTTAATAAGAGTATGGCTGAGAGGTCATTCAAGAGCTTGCTGTGTCAAAGTCCCTTTCTAAGGGAACTACCCCAGCCAGTGCCTCCAGCTGAGCCAGCAGCCTCCGTCCTGACCTCCACTGTACATTCCCCTTTGCAGAATTGTTTAACACCCGCAGCCAAGCTTAAGAGAGGACCTCAAGTGAACATTCTTCCTAAATAGGAATGGTGGTGACTGCCTGTACCCGTTGTCTCTCAAAAATTTGAACTGGAAATGGGGAAGAAAATCAATCATGTGGTGGGAGCAGAAACTAAAAAGTCAGCCAGTAGAAAGAAGCCCTGGGAAGACATAAAGAGAGGCAAGTTCTCAGTAAACCGAAACCATTAGATAAAGAAGCATATGAAGGGTAACAAAGGAGCAGAAGAAGTAGAGACAGAGCAGAATGAGTCACTGTAATCAAGCTGGGAGTCAGTGAAGTCCTATTGTCTAGGGGACAATGAGCTAACCCATTTCCTGCAGCTGTACTGAATGACTCCAGTCCCCAGTGTTGCTTCCAACCTCTGTGAGGTCCACCTGCAGTGGCTCCCAGAGTCCCATAAGATTCCCGTTTCCATCACCTAAGGTATTCTAAGTAATAATCATACCATTCACCTCTGTATAAACCAATAAGTAGATTTTCAGAATCGTGGATTTACTGACAGAAGTTCGACCAGTTTCATTTTGGGAAGATAACTTTTCCCTTCAAGGTTAGTTACGGGTTTTTCTAAAAATAATATCTCTCAACAAAAGAAAATATTCTGACATCTTTAAAAAAAAGATAAACAAGTTAAAATTGTTCAACAACTATTTTACAGGGAAAAATCTTTCTCTTGCCTTTTGATAGCTGAGCCAATCTAGTCCAAATTTATGAGTAAGCCATATAGATTAAGAGATGGAAAAGGTAATGACTAATTGCTACCTTCAGTGATTGGAAATGAAAAATATGCACATATATCTTCTAAGACATTTTACTATCCATGTATTCTAGAAGAATTATCTTTGGGAAAGAATTAGTATGCAGCTTTTATAAATCATGTTTTTGAAAAAATATTTGGTAACCTGGGAAAAGACATTTATGTCATCATGTGAAATTAAAAACTTGGATACAAACTGTATAGAATATGACATGGTCACAATTTGGCAAATGTTCATGTCAGAGGATATATCAGCAATATGTAAGCCTGAAGAAATAATGGGTGCATTTTATTTTCTTCTTCACACATGTTTTAAATTCACCAAACGTTCTGCCTTAAGCAAGGATTAGTTTTACGACCAAAATAAAAAGAAGTGCACATTATTTCTTAAGATAAAGAGACAGCAGACTGTACATTACTTATTGTTAATTCTGCTTAAGTGAACCTCAGTTAAACTTCACTTTTACCTAATGCATTATTCAAAATTCTTTAAAACGTTCCCATGAATCTCACAGAGAAGCCCTTATTGCCGACAACCAAAAGACCTCACTAGTAAGTATTTAATATAAGAAGCATGAACTTGTATATAGCTTTTCTTTGCCGAATGTAGGCCCAGATAACAGAAATCGACACAGAGACAATATGTAGGTAAGTGTGATAAACTGACTCCCCAGAGGAAGTTGAACTTGTTTTGTCATTTTTGGGTCCCCCCTACAGTATTAAAGTGCTTGGCCCATAAATGAACTTCAGAAACACAGGTTAAAAGAGCCTGTAAAATGACAGCCATTTTCCTCCTCTGACTTGGCCTGGTTTATGACTTTTTCCAGGTTTGCAAACCTATCCTCTAGACTACAGGCCAACTTTCGGAAAATGTGGCTTCTTCCCTTTCTGACTACTCAATGCATTCATTAGATGCAGTGTATTTTGATCGTATTCAGTACAACTCTTCATTGTATATCAGCTTGAATATTTTCAAAATCATTCCCACATGTCAACCCCTTGCCTAAAGGGCAGGTGCAGCAATCAGGCCACACACTTCTTTTTTTTTGTTTGTTTTGTTTTGTTTTTTGCTAAGTGGTACACACAAAGCGATTCAGCAAACAGAAGAGCTGGATGAAGGGTGAGTGAGTCTGAGAGCTTGAGGCCCAGCTGCAAGGAGAGAGATTAAAAAACGGCAGAAAGAAGCACACCTCCAAAGAGTTTTTCCAGCCCACTCATTCTGGTTTGTAACTCTTGGGCCAAGGGAGTCCAAAATATGAATAATACTTGCATTTTTCAATTTTGTTCTCATTTACTTAGTCATCATCACCACACCCTGGTATTTATGCCAGGGAAAGTTCCAGTGAAAGAGTACTTCACCAGTGTTCAGTAAGAAAACGCCTGTTTTCCCTTTCCTCCACCACCATGCAGAAGTCCCTGGTATGTTGGCAGAGCCAGAGCTTACATTCTCTCATCTTTTCTTCTTACCCAAGGTAAATCTTCAGGACCAATTACCCTGTGTCATTGAAGTGGTGTGCTCCAAAAATCCTCTATACTCATCGGCTGAACCATGGTCCCTTAAAGTCACTCTGGAGGAGTTTTTTCAAAGTTGAATTATACCAGGGGGTAAAGAAGCCACATCAGCATCAAAAACTTAGCACAGATTAATTGATTAGGTCCCTAAGAAAGAGCAGGGCTGTAGGAAAGAAAATGGGGAAGACAGCAGGAAGGAATGTAGAGAGGAATCTGAGCCTAGAACAGTATCTCTGAAAAACTCATACTCCAGAGAAGACAGGCAGGAAGACTTTACTGGGAACTGAGAAGCATGTTGAAGGAGGTGACTATTGAAGGAGATAAGATGAACCAAAAGGGTCAGGGAGGAGCAGGCTTCCTCGACCTGAGTCAATTCTATCAGTTCTCCAATTGGAACTTTTTTTTAACTGAAGTATAACATACATATGAAAAAGTGGAGACAACAAAAATACGATTAGCTCAGTGAATTGTCACAGGGCAAACACTACAACCAACTCAAGAAATTAAATATATTGACACAATCCAAAGCCCGTTAGACCCACTTCCAATCACCACCCCCTCTCTTCTTCGCAAAGATGACCTCTGTTTTGATTCACAATGCTGTAGTTTATCTATGCCTGCTAAATTTCATATAAGTGGGAATCATACAGAATATATACTTTCATGTCTGGCTTTTTTCTATCAACATTATGTTTTTGGAGTCTATCCATGTTTCTTATTGCAATTATAAGGTCCTCTGCTATGTGAATACACACAATTGATTTGACAATCCCACAGCTGATGGATGTTTGGATTGTTTCCAGTGAGGGCTATTATAGAGAATGCTGCTGGGAGCATTCTTGAATATGCCTCTTGGTGCATGTGCAGAGATTCTTCAGAGGTGGTATTTCTGGGAACAGGGTCAGCACATACTCTTCTTTATATGCTCTCCAAAGTAGTTGTTATCACTCACACACCTACCAGTGGAAAATGACAGTCCTAGTTGCTTCACATCCTTGCCAATATTTGTATTACCACCAGTCTTTTAAATTCTAGCTATTCTGGTGGGTGTGTGGTGCTATTTCATTGTGGTTTGAATTTGCATTTCCCTGATGACTAATGTAGACTTTTTCATGTTCTACAATTTTAAAGTGTTTCTGCATGTCTGTTTCATTGTAAACCACTGCTCAGCCATATTCGGATTGAGAATCAACAATCATTTATTAAGTCCCTATTGTGAGTCAGCATCTAGTGTAGATGCCTCCATGGACTTGGCCTGAAGGTGGTGGTGAGAGATTTTTTCCTGGACTAAGTGGTTTCTGGTCAGTCCTGCTGGTGTGGGTCTGGGATGGATTATAAGTGACTCTGTGGAGAGCACACTCTTGGGCAAAGAATGGCCCAGCAGGGCTGGGGGTAGAAGGCTGAAAGTGGGATTGAGTGGGCAGAGTGAAAATGCATCTGGATTATAAAATTCACAGTTTAAGGATTATTGATGACAGTTTCTATGACTAAATAATTTAACCTGTCAGCCAAAAAATAGGATGATTAATACTGATATAGATATTACTAGTCCTTATAAGCAAGGGAAAAGTGAACTTTAGCAAGTGTTCTATGGTACTGTGAAATTAAAACCTACCAGAAAGATCTTTGTTTGAATGATTCATAGACAGAAAAGATTTCCTGAAAATGTGGGTTAACCTCTGGTAACGTGATGTTTGTTGAGGGCCAAAGACAGGTTTACCTCGCCTCAAATTCCATCTGGCAGAATTTCATCTGGAAGTGGCAACAGCTGATGAAAGGCTCTTTCTGTTTTAGAAAAAGAGGCTCTGGATTACTTTCCTGTGCATCTCAACTGAGTGGTGGTGCTAGACAAATCTTCCTTTGCTGCCTCTGTTATAAATTGACTAGAATAGATGATATGAATATTCCATCAGAGGGTCTATTTATCAGACTGAGATACTATAAATGTGGAGAGAGTGGGCAGGAATGAGAAAATGGGGATAGTAATTGGGAAGAACACATTAACATAGTAAGTTGCACCCTAAACAGTTAGACACACCTTTATTTAGCAGACACCCTGCTGAAAACTCAAAGGGAAACCTACATGGCAGATAGGCTTCAACTAAGCAGAGAGTCAAGGATAGTCTGAAATGCTGGGCCACATTCACGGAGAAGGGAGAGTAGCTCTAAGATAAGATGGGAGTAGGACAGAAGAGAAAGAACTTTGGAAGAAGACATGGGCACAAAGTCACCTATGACACAGGCCAACTATTTCCCAAATTTCCCTAAGGCTGACCCTGAGGGTTAAAATCTAAAGTGCCCTTCATTCCTTGGATGGACAAAGCCACCATCGGCCCTAATGGAACCAAAATTTTGGTGCCATTATTACCCAATCAGATTGTCACACAAAACACCTGTGATGCATTTGGACTGATCAAATAGATTTCTCCCAGAGAGCCAATTCTTCTGATCCATCCAGCGTGGATGAAGACATGTACCTGGGCTTTAATATAAGCACATTTTCATTTCTGTGCAATTTGCACTTTGTTGCTGGGAACGTCTTCCTTCTTCAGATGAATAGCCCAGTGTTGGTGGCAGGTGTCTGCTTGCAGAGGAAATCTTCATCTCTCTTTTTCCTTCCCTAGGAGACATAGGAGATCTGAGAAACTGAATTGTGAAACAGAGGTAAGGGAATAAATAGACGCAGAGGAATTGTAAAAGATAGAGTGAGAGCATGGAAAGAGCATTAAAGCAGAAGTCACAATTGAGCTGAAACCTCACACAGATCTCATAAAATGTGTTCAGTTTTCTCACCTATAAAATGAGGGGATTGGACATTAATATGAAAGGAGAATGTTCCCTTAATTGGCACATAGGGGGTTTGTTCAAAGTTTTTACCCAGTGTGGCAAAGGAGGCCTGGATATTTTCCCTTTGTTCCTCAGATCCTGGCTTGCTCTGGTCCCCGAGAGGCTCCCTTCCTCGCTCTGTTGCTCTGCATCTCCTGGGCTCCCTTGCTCTCTGGCTTTATCTGGGTTTGACTGGTGAGAGACACCTATAGGAGAACTGAGGGCTGAAGGAGAGAAGGAACGAGAGAGAATTCTTCTTCCTTCTTGCTTTGGTGTCCTGCACCTGCAAGTCCTTCTAGGTCTTCTCCAGCTGGAGACACTTCTGTTCCCCTTACCTCCTCCACCCACTAGTGGTGACAGTATCCCACTGCAGCTCTTCCCTGGGTACCTTAGCAGCCTCACTGACTCCTCTACCCATGCCCTTAGCTCTGCCAATAGACCCTTTATTAAAACTTCTTCAGCTGAACTATTTGGAGTGGAGAATTTGGTTTCCTACCAGGACTCTGGCTTATATAAAATCTTTCTCTTAGGACCAGGAGTGGTGGCTCATGCCAGTAACCCTAGCACTTTTGGAGGCAGAGGCCAGTGGATTACCTGAGCTCACAAGTTCAAGACCAGCCTGAGCAAGTATAAGACCCCATCTCTAAAAAATAGCCAGGTGTTGTGGTGGGCACCTGTAGTCCCAGCTACTTGGGAGGCTGAGGCAAGAATCACTGGAGCCCAAGAGTTTGAGGTTGCTGTGAGCTCTGACACCACAGCACTCTACCCAGGGTGACAAAGTGAGACTCTGTCTCAAAAGGAAAAAAATCTTTCTCTTAGAAAAGAAAGTTATAAATCACAGAATTCCATCTCTCTCTCTCTTTCACACACACACACACACACACACACACTCTTAATGCTAACTATTACTCTTTTTCTCATTTCCAGAGAGTGATGAGGTCTGGAGGATTGTATTTACTTAGAGGAGAGAAAGATATATAGAGTTAAGGGGTTTCCTTTTGTTGTTGTTATCACCTACACAACTGTTTTCCAACTGGATTTCATCAGTCCAGCACCTGACAATAGTAGGCAGCTACTTATTTCACACAAAAGAAATTCAGGTTGGAAATGGTTAAGTCATTCGACTAACATAAATAGTGAAACTGCATGATTCAGTTTCTAAAGATGATGATTCTCTCCCTTTCCAAATCCCTCTGATCAAGATTATTGGACTTGACTTTGAAATTTAATCAGATTAAGCAGGCAGTTTCCAAGTTTTCATTTTCATTCTGCATCCCAACATAGACATGATCCATGACTTTAATTTGAATACATTTTGGTTTCAGTCAGGAGCTGGCAGTGTTTCAGATGGTCTATGCCAAGTTTTCATCTACTTACTGAAATTTACATTTTCCATTGCTGGTTCTAACCTCATTCCTGGTGTTCTCTTCTTCCTTCCTTCCTCAGTCACTATGGACCAAGGCCACTACATCATCCAGGACCCAGGTGGTTTGAGAAACTAAATGTTTGTATTATAGACATCCAAATTTGACTAGAAATGTCTGTAAGGTCTGAAAAACTAGATGTGTTGAAGGCACAGGAGACTGACAGGAAGGTAGTGAATTCATAATAGTAGAGAATAAAACCTGGAAATTTCAGAGCCTTAAAAAGCTCAGAAGTGAAAGGAGGAAAGAAAAAGCTTTAAAAGCAAAAATAGCATGGATCAGCCTTTCCTGAAGCATGTGCCATGGAACCCTAAGACTGTAAGACCCTCCTGTGAGAACACTGGTGGGCTGGGGAGAGGTTATGTGCAGACAAGTTAAGGAAATAGTGCAAAATGTGGCTCCTTCTTGGAGAGCATGAAAGCTCATTAGAGGCGCTGAGAACACCTGTAGTAAAAAATGCTATTTAATGGTTGACTATGTTTCCCCCTCAAAATTTTTAGCCATGAAAACTTAAAATAGTATCTACCACTGTCTTATTAAAATTTCAGCAAATACCCTTTGAGAGATACAGCATAGCATACTGGAAGCAGAAATTCAGACAATAAAACGGCAGGAAACACGATTCCTATCTTCTCCATCTCCTGCTTCCTGGGCAATATGACTCTTGCCCTGGAATCTGAAATCAGACTATTGCTCTTTTCCACTCTGACGACCATTCTAGCACAAAGTATTCTGTAGCACCAGACTGCTAAATGTTAGGTGTTCTTTAAAAAAATGTATGTTGAATGAATTAATGATTGAATGAAATAAAAAGCACTGTGAAGCACTTCACACGATCGCTGAAAGTAAAATAATAACAAATGCTCCTACCACTACTTGTCATGTTGTTTGGCTTAGGGGAAACAAAAAAGCTCAAAATTTGTTATTGGTCCCCTTCCAAATCACTTTGATGGGTTCTGTCTTCAGGTAACAGATTTTCTGAAAGAGAATCAAATGATTAGGGCACAATAAAATGACCTTTCATACACTTTCACACAGAGAAATCTTACATGGTAATGTATCAGAATCACAGGCAAAAATGTTATTTGCTTATAGTCATAAACAGTGAATGGCATGTTTCTATAAGAAATGGACAGGGTAAATACATATCCCTGTTCTGTGATGCTAGAAAAAAGGACCTAACTCCTAATGTTATCTGGGAGTTATTGTTGGTTTGTTTTTTTTTTTTCCTTTTTAATATCCTTAACATAGTTGTCATTAGTTACAGTAACAATATAAAACCACAAAAAAGTTGGAATTATTTATTTCATATCTGGTCCTATCTAGACTTATAAAACCAAAGAGAAGCACTAACAAACTGGCAATAGTTAAGAGTATGTGGATCAGCTTCCTTGGATGGAATTTATCTTGTCTAAGAATTTCAAGTATTTCCTAATTTAGTTATGTGCTGAAGTATGTTCTCACTGACAACTATAAGACTAACTAGTCACATCAAATCTTTTGAGAGAGAATTGTTTTTCCTGCCCACAGTACATTAAGAACACCTTAAGAACAGGGTCGTGCTTTTATTGAGCACTTGCTGTGATTTAAAGCACAGAAATAGATTTGTATTTATGTGTGTATTATGTCATTAATGAAAGTTACCAGTTACTTGGAAGAGGAAAGCTGGCATTAAGTTAAATGTTACTTCAAACGCATTTTTTTAAATTTTATTGAACCTTAGGAATTTATGTGAGCTTAGGTAAAGTGAGACCAAAATAATAGAAGTTTGGATTTGAACTATAATAGCTTAAACAAGGAAATTTGCATAATGCCTCATATCAGAAAGTACAGAGGAGGATTAAACCCATGGCTTGGCTGATTCACCAGCTCAGTGATGTCATCCAAGGCCTGGGCTCTGTCCCTCTCTCTGCTCTGCCATCTATAGCACTGGTTATTTACTTGAGGCTAGTTCTTCCCTCAAAATAATAAGACAATTAATAGCAAAGACTAGAGCAACATTGTTAACTATTCATCTACAATAGGAGAGAATAAATCCTCCAACTAAGGAATATGAATCCTTGCATTTAGTCTGATTGTGCCAACTTACTACACTTGCCCATCCCCAGAACAGGATATGACATGGATAGTCCTCAAAACATGGTCCCTACAACAGCAGTTTAAGCTGCTGAGAAACTGTTAGAAGTGCAAATTCTTTTATAATTTCTCTACTAGGTATGTACCCAGAAGACCAAA